>CCAG010006534.1:0-22411 GCA_001077435.1 Glossina morsitans morsitans | reverse complement strand
AGTCGCACCCATTTGGATAATGGTTTTAAATTCGATCGTGTTGGTGGAGGCTTAGGTTACGATCATGTGAACGGTCATGGTGCCTCGCTAACTGCTTCCCGTATACCTCAGCTCGATATGAATACTCTTGGCTTAACTGGCAAAGCTAACTTATGGTCATCGCCAAATCGTGCAACTACTTTGGATTTGACAGGAGGCGTTTCAAAACATTTTGGCGGTCCGTTTGATGGTCAAACTAATAAACAGATAGGTTTGGGTTTAAATTCTAGATTTTAAGCCTTGTATTTCGAATTAAATGTATTTAGATTAGAATGGAAAATAAAAAAGAACCAAAGAAAAGCGTTTCAAGATTATTCGGTCATATTTTGAGACATGGAGTACGGAAAGGTTAAATATATGTAATTTGTGAAACATGATTCGAAGCTCTTTCAGGATTTCCATTGCTTTTCCAATTTCTTTTATTTAGAGGAAACTTTCGCCTATTCCGAGGCTTGATCCTTACAATTCAACTTCTGTAAAACCTTAAGTCTTCGCACTTCAAGGTTGGCGACTTTAAAGGTTTAAAAGTGGACAGGGGAAGAAATGTTAAGAAATAGAGATAGTGAGGGTAACTATTACCAAAAATGTACCGCGGAAGGTCAATAATAAAATAACTTTTTAGCTTCATGAGAAATGCTGATACGTTCTTTATAGAATCTACATTAGTACGAGGTCTTTCTTCGGAAGCTTTCTAGCTACGAAGGACGTCACATTCATTCCCTTCAACTTTTGAGCCTTAAGAGTAAGGTGATCAGGCACATGAGTTTCGAAAATGCTCTGGTGATTTTCATCTGTTTGAAAAACTTTTTAAATTCCTATAAATCCTATTTCCACCGAAGTGCGCTTATTTGGCTCACTTTTTTTGCAGGATTTCCGCATCAGTTAAAAAAAAGATAAGTTGAAACTTGGCTTTTACTTGGATTGGCTTTTTCCATGGATTAGTTTGAATGACAAGAAACTGACGCAACCTTACCGCGAAACCGACAATTTTTTCCTATTTTCGCAAAAGTATTACCCAGATCAGACCCAATGGCAAGTTGGCTCTGAAAATTTCCCCGATTGGCTTACGACTGCTAACGGTTAAATAGTTGACATTGAGTAATATTCGATATCATCGCTTATTGCATTTTTTTGTTTTTGTTGTCCACTGAACTATATTTTGGATTACTTTTTAAATTATATCTGGAAAAATTTCATTAATGCGTTTATGAGAGTAGTTTAGGGTTATGTGAATAGTCCAAGGGTACCCAGAAAATGCTACCAAT
This sequence comes from Glossina morsitans morsitans, assembly GCA_001077435.1. NCBI lineage: Eukaryota > Metazoa > Arthropoda > Insecta > Diptera > Glossinidae > Glossina > Glossina morsitans. The sequence goes on along the minus strand of CCAG010006534.1, from coordinate 21,107 downwards.
GACAATGGATTCATCTTGAAGGAAAAAGAGGCGTAATATGTCAAAAGTCATGATATGATAAATTCTCAGCATGATGTCGTCCGGCCGTATAACACATGATTCGCCCAGAAAATGTGAGTAACACTAACATACAATCTGCTACCATCAGCGCTGTTATCAGCGGACATTACTTCGTCTGATTGATATTAGTTATTCGATAATTCAAGCAGCGCCTTCACTATTTCGATAATACCCAGAAAGACGTTCGGGTTTAAAACCCCCGTTGGGCTTCCCAGACGGAATTCATCTTCCATCTGGAAAAAGGAAGAAATACTCGCTAATATCTGTCCTGCAATTTTCAAATTTCATTAATCAAAAAATCCCGACAAATTAATCGCACACGTACTATATACACAGCAACTCCCTCAGGTAAACCTTTTGATTTTCATAAAACCAATATTTTGCTGCTTAAATCTCACCTTGCACACATTATGCTCGATTTTTCTGCTACGAATATTGAAACCCTACTGTCATCGTTCTACCATGTATTGAACCTGGCTATTTCTGCCTCCGTTGCGATCAAGCAATCTCGCCCTCGAAACAAGTGCCCGCCATGGTTTAACAAGAGAATTGAATATTACATATATATAGAAAAAAAAATGTGAAAAGTGATCCTGCTTGGGATATATTTCGCCTATGCTGCTGCAAGTACCTCAACCACCAGTGTTATTGTAGATACCTTCAGTTGATAAAATTCTCATTACTTATGAATACTAAATATTTATAAGTATTTTAACTCCAAAAGAAAGATCTCCATATATCCCTCGCAAATTTCTTTCAATGGCTCCGAGTCCTCTGGCGATAATGAAACCTCACATCTCCTTGTTGAATACTTCTGCTGATTCCGATTCAACTGTTAACTATCCATATCAGATCACTAACGGGGTTGTGATTCTTAACTTGATCATTTCAAAAAGTGACGGCTTGAGCAGATTCCTTATTGCACTTCAAAAATGTGGAAGCAGACATCACGTTGAGAACTGTGTTAGGCATTGCTAACTTGAGTGTCTTACCTAAATTGTCAGCGTTTAGCTTTTGTTAACAAATCTTATATTTCTCCATCTCAGCATGGCTTTCGAAAAGGAAGATCAACTGTGACGAATCTGTTAGAGTTCACTTGTCATGTTTTCAAGGCCTTTTCTAGGGGCTTTCACACTGATATCGTAAATGCTGATTTTAGTAAAGCGTTTGGCTTAGTTAACTACAATTTATTGATCTTCAAACTCTGGCTACCCTCTACATGAGCTTAGTCAAAACAATGCTTGACTAGGCCTCTGCTGTGTGGTCTCCTTCTCGTAGGTGTTATGTAGATTCAAGTGAATCCGTTCAAAAGCAATTCTTGCTGTTTGCCTTTAGGAATTTGGTTTGGGACCAAATTGTCTTTCTGCTGCCTTATGAAGATAGGTTGCTTTTGTTATCCTTACCGTCACTTGAGAAACGTAAATATATTCTTGGTGTTGCCTTCTTAATTAAATTAATTAACGGCACTATCGATTCGCCCGCATTACTTGGTGAGATAAACTTTAATGTCCCTAATCACCGCTCTAGGAACTTTATCTTCATAAAGCTTCGTCAACGTAAATATAATAGCGAGCTTTTCAATCCATTTAGAGTTAAGGGCAGCAGACTAAATGATATCTATGACTTAATCGCAACATTCGACTCCTCAAAGCCTATCAGCCTATAAGCCTATGCTTAATACGCACGATTTGCCTATGGCGTAGTTAAGCTAACTAACTTGTAATCTCAACATCTTAGTATGGTTCGAAAATTACTTGGTGTTGCATTTTTGCAATGGCTTAGGGGTTCAGTCACGACTCTGTGTCTGCTGTGAGTGTACTTCTGCGCTAGATGTGTACGTGCTTTTTCCTTTCCTTTTCTTTTCTTTTTCTTTCTTATTTATTTATACATGAATTTTCTTTTTTTTTCTTTACTTCTCCTTTTATACTTTTTATTAGTTTTTAATAACAATAAGTATGAGATTTACTTAGAAGAGTCAATTGAACTCGACTGTTAATTTATTTCCGCTGAGGTTCATGTGTAAATAAATAAACAACTAAATAAAATAAGCCAAGTTAAGGCGGAAATCGAAGTAAAAGTTTGTGCAACTATTTACCAGTGCTTAACATAGGAGGTTTTTGTGCTTAAATAGGCCTACTTAGCCCACAAACAAGGGGGCAATAAATAATACACCTACTGCTCAAACTCTAAATTTTCGATGACATCTTGCAAGGCTGTTATATGAAAAAGAAAATGTGTTACCGGTCGGCTAACAAACTTAGCAAGGATTGGCCCCAAGTTTGCATAATTTGCTTACTTCATTTTCTATCCTTTATCTCTTTTTCTTTCCATTTTCTTAAATGCAAGAACACGCGCATCGAGCACTTGCTCGCGGCTCGAGGTAATATTGTACTGGCAGACACATTTGTGGGCATGTAAGATGCGCCCGCGGGTCAAGGTGTCAGTGCAATCCGCTCTTAAGGACAAGAAATGCATTTCTCATCGCTCTTCCAATAATTCTTATATGCTTTTCATTACACATTTCATTTATTAATTGAAATATTCTTTTTTCTTTTTTTTTTATATATATTTTATATTAGGTAACGATATGATAATACCGACCTCATACTTGTATGGTTGGCTCGTATCAAGCAAAAAAAAAAGAAGAAAACAATACGCAATTTATGGAAACTTTTCAAGTCATAATATTTTTGTTCTTTTGATAAAGTTACATAAAAACGTCAATACTTGAGATAAAATGAAATGCTCTTTAGTGTTATTTATAGCGCAGTTAAAGTTAGTTTTTACTGTTGCGCTTAGTGGCATTAAAATTTGAATTACGTGTACCGCTTAATCAAATATTTGTATAACGAAGTACCGCTCGAGGATTTTGCTACGTTATTCTAAAATCGTGTAATATAAGAAGAGAGTGACAGAGAGAGAGAGAGATAGAGGGGATAATCAAACTCTGCAGTCAAGCTTTACAACTCAAACGGGAAGTATCTTATCGTGATAACATGTGACGAAGTTATTATTAATCAAACTATCAGTCTTATAAATGCGAAGCTCTGCGGAAGAAGTCTCATTGAAGATTTCCTTTTCTATTTAATCAACTATGATAGAGGTCCGAGATATAAGCAAATTCTTGTGGACCGAAAGCGCAATAGGATTTTTCTTCTTTTTCAATCACCCAAGGGATTTCTCCTATTCGTGTAATACGGTGACGGTTGGAAAGTAGTGAGAGAGTTGGAAAGAGAAAGTGAGGAAGAGAAAGCGACCGCAGCCCAGTGGGTGTATGCCCAACCGGTAAACGTAATGACTTTACTGACTAAGTATTCACTATAATCACGACGAAAGTAAACCCTACCGCATTGACGTTTGAACCCGCGATTCCTACCGACACGCCTACTCTTGGGAATATGATCGAGAACACAATCTGTACCGACATAAGATATATATATAAGACGTCTCATGAGTAGCAAACCCTTCGAAAAAAGGCTGAGTTTGTAATATTTTATGGTGAAAATGAATTCGTAGTAGCGTTTCAGCAAAAAATTAACGCTAGGGAATTTGGATCGCATAGGTCGGTTTGTTTTAGGCGCTATCACGAAACGCGAACTCTTACATGGAGCGAAAATCTCATCTTCTAGTATGCGAGCCTTCATGAAATGAATGTGCACTTTTCGGTGTATTATTATCAGGACAAGCGCATAGCTGCACTATGCGAAATGGTGTAGGGTATGTAATAGTCGGCAGTGTCCGAAATAATTGCATATCTTATTTGTTTTCATATGGATATTGTCATCTAACTGTTAAAATTCATATGAGAAAGCTAATGTAATGCGACAAGGGTGTACGAGTTGTACCTATTAGAAAATATATGATACAGATATTAAATAAATAAATAAATAAATGTTTTACTGCAATATGAATGACAAATAAATATTTTACAACATATTGTTATATATTTTGTTATTTTATAGCATTTTTTCAGCGCTCATGTCATCTGTTTAGTTTTGTTTATTTTGTTGTGTTCTAATTGTAATCGCACACCAAGGTTAGTGCAGGCCATTCAATCACACTGCATGCAAACCCAGACAAACGCATCGAAATGCGGTCGATAGTCGGTCGATTGTAGCTGTAATACGAAATAACCGCTTTCCCTTTTTCTAGCTGGGCAGCAGCTATAGAACGTTCACTTGATTTCAATAAAATTAACAAAACTTAATAATGGCTGTCCGTCTAATACACTGAATATAATTAGTTGGACACTAGTGAAAACAGTATAGTGAAGGACAGCCTACCATTAAACGTTCTACACCGCTCTGCAGTTAACCATATATCCACATTTCAAAATAGGGCTTTATATGGGAAAGGCTCGAGAAAGTGTTTCGATCCGAACCATTTTCAATAGCTTTCGTCCTTGGGCCAAAACACGTCAGTGTACCGAATTTAATCCAAATATCTCGAAAATTGCAGCCTGTACATTGAACATAGGGAAACAAGACAGACAAGCGTACAGGCGGATAGACAGGATTAGATCAGTTCAAAATTGATTCTGAATCGATCGGCAGAATAGAAGACGGGTCTGTCTCAAGTGCTTCTGGGTGTTGCATACATCCACACAAATTTAATATGTCCTTGCACAACAGGTGGTGTAGGATATAAAAAACGGACAACGGCGGATGTGTTGCATGGTTTTAACTGTAAAAAGTAGGTTAAATTAAGTTTTTTTCATGGGTTATAAAAGCAGCATTTAAATAGAAAGATGAAGAAAGCATTTACTTTTGCCTTGAAAGTAAAAGAAAGGAAAATATATCGACCGATTGATAATTCCTTGGATTACGTGAGAGAAACTAAATTTTTTAGTTTTTGCAAAATTCGAGTTTATTCGTTAACCTGGCCTCTTTAAAGAGTGAATACAATAAGTTGAAGGTTTATCTAGCAATTCGGCGTCTTATGTTAAGACCAATACAGTCAATATAGTCTTGAGTTTCTGCAATAACCTCATCGTTTGGTTTAAATATTCTTCCTTGACGTATCCTTTTAATACTTTCAAAAAAAAGTGTATGTGGCATGTTCACTCATGCATGGCCGATATCGTATTTCTCTTCCATTTTCATATTGAAAGGCATCGCTTACTAATTGAGAGTATTTGGCATACTAAGTGAAACTGGAAAAGTTAGATTAGAGAAAACCATTTCTTGAACTCCTTTCCACAAAAGCCCTCTTGGCAAACTAAGCCAACTAGGCTTTTATTGGCCAATAATATCTAACCTCTGGTATGCTTGAAAGAAGTTGATCCTAAATAGCGGTTTAACGTATAAATTTATTGTACTACAGTTAGACGATATTGGCGAACTTTCGGGACCTTCCTTTCCCCTTCTCATGAAAAGTAAGCCTTCAGACGGCAACAAAGTCGAAGTTGTAATACTTTTTGAGTTTCAATAAATTACAACTACTATCGAATAGTAATGCAACATGTATATTTGCCCCGATAAGTTTGGACCAAATAGGTCTAGTTTTCAAATAGGTTTCCATAGATCGCTTCTTACGAAAAGTGAGCCTTTGTATGGCAATAAGACACAATCCTCGACGCTTTATGAGTGAGAATTGGTGAGGAAGCCAAATGATATACAGCATGTAATAATAGGAACCACTCGAATACGGCATTTTAACGTGTTTGACTTTCTTTTGGCTTCTCAACTTGTGAAAGCCGACCATTTAACCGTGAAAGGGTGTATTGTCCAAATATTTTTACCGTATGTCCAGTTTTCTTATTGAAATTCGCCTCGAACCGTGACCCCACGACGTACTTTAGCTAGCAGCTAGCAGTGGTTATAACTGCTCGTATAAGCAAATAATTGAATATTTTCTTAAAAATCTTGGAACCAAGTACACGTACGCTACAAAAAATTTTCCATTTATATCAAGCGGCAAAGGAATACTGGTTCTGTACTATAAAATACACCGAATTTACCGACTAAAGTAGTTCTCAGAACTTTGGGGATTCTCGTCGTCGTCCCGATTAGTTGTAAGAAGAAGAAAAGGAGGCGGGAGAATTGCTTAAGTCGAGCGCGCTTTTAACAAAGAAAGTCTGTATTTTAGCTTTTTGTTGCTTATTTCTATTATAACAAATGAAGCGAAAAATACAATTTTTTCTCGTTTTTCACACGTTGTTGTATATAAAATATAAAAATTCTTTCGCTTGTATTTGTTTTTTTTTTTTTTCATATAATTTTTATTTTAGAATAATTCCTTTGAAGTCAATGAAAACAAAAAGCAGATTTCGCTTTAAATTGCGCTACGTATTGGAATTTTTAAACAATGCACAAATTATTTAAATATTTCTACCCTGCAGCATTTGCGGTACGGAGTATATCAAGTTTGTGCGGATATATGTAGGACGCAGAAAGACTTAAGATGGACACACCTTTTATTATAGCAGTCTAACATTGTCAGTCCGTCTCGTTTCCTTGTGGTCAAGCTACAGAACGCAATTTGTGAAAAATCTTAAAAAGTGCGGTATACCGACGTGTTTTGGTCAAAGCGTGAGCACTACTGAAATCGGATCGGACTATTCCGCACACAAGGGAGAAAGAAAAAATCTTATAATTCTAAACCCATCGCGATAAAAATTGCTTAATAATAGTGTTTCGGCAATCCAAATCGATGTGAATACTTTGGATCGGATGGGGTAATTTTTTGAGTCCAATGCCATATAACCATTCGTATGGAAAGCGAATCCTTGTATGGTAAAAAGGCCTCATTTGGAATACTTCTTCATGAAATTTCGTTCATAATAATAATTTCACATAAAAATGAATCTTACTCCATTTGGACAACGAAGGTCTATTTTTGGGATCCCAACTTATGTATAAGTTCTAATGAAAAATAAGTCTTTATATGATAAACGGGTGTAATTTTCAATATTTTATGATGAAAATTTGTCCTTAGCACATCAACTATAGGAAGTTCATAGATCACATAGATCCGTATAAAAGGGCTTTCATGAAAGCAAGCCCTTCTATGGCGACTAAGTCGACCTTGTGCTTTGCTATGACGGAAACAACGGAAGAATTAAAAAGCACTTTGACAAGTAAAATAAGTTTGTGGAATTTGAGTGTCCTTCAGTATGAGGACTTCCATCAAAATTATGCTTTTATATAAAACTAATTTGCAGTTTTGGGTGTGGTGGGGTGGTGGTGCATTACTGTGTTGTATGGAGTGAACCACTGCATTAGACGAAGTGATATAGGGTATCTACTGGTCGGCCTTGCTCGACAGCAGCATTTTCACTTGCTTTTCTTTCCTTTTTGTTCACGAAACTGCCTCGATCTCTGAAGCTTTGCACGCATATTGGACGTTGATAGCAACGGACCAAGCTTGGTCACTAACCTACAAAAGCCTAATTTTAATTTACAACTGACAAAGCAAACCACTTTTCCAGATGGTTGTTAAGAACTTGAGATACATATATATATATATATATACATTATATACGGACTTGAGGTAGTGAATAGCCGAGATTTCTTTCAAAGTGAATATAAATTCTTTATATGATTTATTACGTAATTGAAACGAAAACCAAAAAATGCGATATTAGCTTTAAAAAGAAATCACGAATCGTGCATACAGCGAAGTATGGCAGATACGCTACTGCTGCTGTAGCTCATAAGTTATTCACAACAATATGCTGAGACTTGCAAGACTCTTTGAATAAATTTTGATACTCAATACTCGCTCGATGTTTTCTTTTTTTTATTTATTTTTTCTTGATTTCTACAAAGCTAATGAGAAATTAAGCGTACTACTGTCTTCCGGTAGTGTGGAAATAAAAATAATTAAATCAGCGCCTCGAGGTGTGTTCTCTATAATATAATATCTTTCCATAGCTTGTGTGATTGTCTTGAAATGACGTAATCTTGTTGCGGTTTGTTTATTGATAGAGAGACGTAGCAATAAAAAAAAATAAAAATAAATGGGTATAAATGGCATTAGTATGTAGGTCATGACAAGACTTTTATAGCTTAGCCACAATTTTACTGCCATTAGCGCAAAGGAAGAAAAAGGAAAAATTCTACATAAACGAATACATTTCTTTTTAATTAAATTTTTTCCATTTGATTTATTATTCACACGGCAATTGAAATTTTTTATTACAAAAGACATTCGCTTCAAAGAGCACGTATACTAAATTTATTCTTCTATGTGCGATATTGAGAGAGTTATTTGTCGGTAGGTTAGTTTGTGTGTTTCCCGATTACTCTTGAGAGGGCTGATCGGCGGTTGATCTTAAATGATCTACACCATCCCGCAATTATTCATGAAACGATTTTTCGAAGAAATCTTTGTATGGGAAGAGGCCGGAAAAGTTCCGAACCATTTTCAGTAGAATTCCTCCTTGGACGAAAACACATCAATCAAAATGTTTCGAACATTGCGACACGTAGATTGTATACAAGACAACGTGGGCAGGTCTCAGAAAGAGAGACGGACAGACAAGCTTACATATAATATATATATAAGTCCAGATATAATATAATAACATATGTGAGAGATGGGTCTATCTGTATAACAAACGTCCAGAAGGGAACTTCAGAGAGCCGCCCAAAGTATTCGTATATATTCTTGATCAGTATTAAATTCTAAATAAATTCAAGCATGACCGTCTGTCCGTCAGCGTAATGCCTACCGACTTCAAATTTAGCAGAAACATTGAAAGTTCTTGCCAACAGCGCCCACGCGTCTATGCGGCAGAAGCTCTGAACGCATTTACTGACCGTGTTTTTTGCTTATTACTCATAACGTACAACACACACATCACACAAACTTCCAATATTATTTTGAAAATGGAAAAAATCAGCCGCGCCCATTCAATATTGTAACGCATGGAAATTTAGTCCTCTTCTTTTTTTTTAGCCTCTTTTAGGATAACGACGATGGTATGGTAAGATGAAGGCATGAAAATGGGTTCGGTTTCATGGTTATAGTTACCGCTTAGTTCTTCAGCCAATAGTAAAATGAATTTTTCCTTGAAATCTTTTCTTGAGTGACCTGTTTCTGTGTCTTAAATCCAAGCATTGATTGAATGATTTGACTCATATCCGTTAATGTGGGTATAGCACAGCCGGATTTTTGGAACTTGGGAACTACACATTTCATTATTTTTTATTAAAAATCAAAACATCTTTTTCCCGAATTTATTTTAGTTCTGGCAAATACATAACAACAAAATCGTATATGACTCTCAAAATGACTCGCTGCGGAAAACTAGGGTTAAAAGCCGATTGAGGCGTCTATTGAGGCGTGAAGTCCGTTCGAAGTTTTTGCTAAAGCACTTTAAAATGTACGAACTAAAACTAGATTTATTCAATCGCTCAAGGTAATCATTAGTAAGCAAAAAAGGCCAGGTGGAGCTCAGTATTTAATAAATAACTTTAAAAAAAGTGAATTCACTGCTACGTTATTGTAATAAACAAAAACGTAGCCGTTTTTATTGATATGTCTATAAAGCAAGCGAAACAAATGTCAAAACTCGTCGAATACTATGAAAAAAGTTGAAAGTAAAAAAAAAATACGTTTTGAAAAGGTATAGGCTTGCATGCAATGACCTTCAAATATTTTATTACTTTTGTTTTTGTCAATATAAGCAGAAACGTTTTGCTCTTTAAATTATTGCAACGATTGCAATCTCATGAATACCAGAATATTGTTATGTCCTTTCAAAAATCGACAGTAGAACAAACCTTCAAATAATTGCTAATATATGTTAATTTTGCGAACTGAACACCGAAGTAAACCGCTTCCGCTTATAATGTTTGGCGTAAGTCTCTCAAGTCGATTTAGTCGCGTTTAGTTCATCCGTTTGTCCAGGCCCCTTGGATTTTGAAAACTGAGGCATGGAGCTGCGAATTCTTACATCTCTTCTTACCCCACAATAGCCAGATAACTACATAGGGGAGTTCAACCAAAAAGTTTGGTTTAAAGCCTTGCTTACGGTGGCCGTTAAAATCCCGATGCAGGAAAAAAGTTTTTCCTCCCCTTGACCGCTTCATCTCAACTCAATTAAAAAAATTATTTATTCGTATACCGATTTTTATATAATAGATAGCAGGAGCATGTGCTTCTAATCGTCCTTATGGGTTCTTTATATTAAGATGATTAACTGACAGTTATCTAAATACACCATCACTCAGCGTGACCTTAAAGACAAAGTATACGTAAAATGTTATAATAAGTGGGGGAAGGTCCACTTATATCATATAAACTTCTTCAATCCGGGCATGGGAATATGGAAATATATTAATTGTATTGAAAAAGTAAAAAAAAAAAGCAATTTTTTTTAGACCTAACAAGCTTTACGTGGAAAATTATCGTAATCGCAATTACCATGGTCCAATCAAATCCATTTTCGATAGCATTCGATCTTTAGCCAAAATATACCGTTGCGCCAGATTTGATCAAGACATCTTGAAGAATTGCGACTATTACATGGCATACATATAGAAAAAGACAAACATCAGTCGAGGCGACAGAGAGACAGATGAGTTTGAATCGACTTGGATGTTTTGTGGAAATTTATCACCTCTATCTGTTGTAGTTTATGAGCAACGAGCAGGAGAAAGGGAAAGCAAGTGTTCACGGTTTCCGCTGCATAGGTGTGTGCGTGTTGTAAGTGTGGTCAGTGCAAGATTTTGGGTCATTTTCAAATTCTATTGTAATTTTTTAGGTGATATCTTCATTTTTGCGAACGAAAGAATGCTCATCACAGACGAGAGATGAACGGACGATCATGCTTAGCTGCATTCCAGATTTGCAATTGGCCAAGAACTTGCAGACTTGCGGAGTATTGGGTACATGTAGTCAATTTTTACCATCTTCGTACGGTTACTGCAGCATCGCCCATAGAATATACAGTTACATTTTTGTAGATCTATGTGTTGTGGATTATGAGTAACGAGCAAAAAAAACATTTTCGGCCGATTAGGCATCTTTTCAATATTACCCTGCGTGCAAGGACTTCCAATGTTTCTGCCCAATTTGATGTTGATTGCTTCATTTTTGCGAACAGGTCACGGTTAAATCGATTCAGAGTTTGATGCTGATCAAGAATATATGTACTCTGTGGCATCTCTGAAACTTTCCCGTGGGCGTTGCAAACGTTTTGCTAAAATTAATACACCCCTCACCCTCTGGCGACGGGTATGAAAAAGACGGAAGCATGGAAGCCCTGGCAAACCAAGATTTGTAACATGCACTCAAGTCAAAGACGTTCTCAAATGCTGAGTTCCTCCGTAATATAATACCTAATAAAATAAATTGAAGGCCAAAGTTCTCGTTTCTTTTGTTGTAAGCCGTTGATGCAAAATACCTTGCAGGCAGGGAAAGGATCAAGTTTTTCAAAAGAAAATTTACTGAACCCAACTCTCAAACAAAGTTTTTGAGCAACGTGAGAATGAAAGTAAGTTTCGAAGTATTTTACAAATAAATTTTTATTTAATAACAAAAATTTAGTTATTAATAAATTTCGTAGTAAGTACATAGGCCTTAAGATTAGAATTGAATATAAAAATTTTTGATTACATATATTGATAAATTTTGTAAATAAATATTTATTTTATTTTTGAAAATTTCCAATTACTTTTTATAAAATAGAGAATAAATTTTTGCTTTTGTTAGAAGTCAATAAAATTTGAAATGAAAAAAAAAAAAAAAAAATGAAACCATAAAACATTTTTTCGATTTTTATTTTTTTTATTTTTTACTTTTTTAAAGTAAAAAATTTTGGTTTTTAAAAATTTCCACATTAAAATATTATTATATAAAAATAAGCTTATAGGTGTGTACGCAGGCACTGATTGCACAGTCCGCGATGATATAAGTTTATAAAAATTTCCTTTTGTTAATTTTCTAAATATATGTTTTGCTTACATTTTTGAATTGTGTATAAATTCCGCTAATATGTAAAATTTATATATATATGCGATTAGTTTTTGTACGGGCAAAATGCCAATAGAACTCGAATAAATAGAATAACAAACAAAGCAATAACAAGCTGCTGCTGCTGCTGCTGCTGCTGCTGCTGCCAACCTCCATCCTATCATCGGCAATCAACAGAGCGCAAAGTCTGACCGCACCAAAGTTGGCAATCGCATGCAATAGGCGACATAATTATGCAGACGAAAAAAAAAAAAAAACAAAATAATATATGAGTGTCTATGTGTGTATGTGTGTATGTGTGTATGTGTGCTCGTGTATAGTATAGTTCGTGCCCCTTCCATTTCGTAACACCTCGAACTGTTTGCAAATTGCCGTAAGTGAAAATTTGATCGTTAAAGAAGCTTAAGTAACCTTCATTTTTCTGGCATTCGTTTGATATGTTTATGTGTTTGTTTATTTATTCATTTATTTATTTTTTTATTTATTTTTTTTATTCCTTAACTCAGCCAGGTGTACTCTTTGTACTAAATCTGGAGGAAGAACGTCGGAGAAATGGTAAACGTTTTCTTTTGGATTTTGTACGACCTCTGTTCGGTTTCTCCACTGCAGCATGTTGAGTCTCTTGGCCGAGTCCCGGTTGTTGCAGTAACTGCGATTGTTCCCCAACGATTGCGGTAGGCCCAATTTCCTGATGACTATGCATATTAGATGCTTCGGAGCTGCTTGTAAATAGATTTATAGTGCTACCCGAAGTTAATAGCAAATGGCTGGTTAAGGGACTGCCGGTGCAATGCAAATGCAATTTAGCTAATTTACGATTGCACTTATTGAGCTGGGCTCGCACTAAAGGAACAGCAGTTAAACGCCAGTTAATTGGTCCAGGTCCGACCGAAGGTCTGTTGAACATGTTGGTAGCATGTACAATCTTACCGCAATTGTGTTTAAGATCAGCCTTCGGGCTGTTCTTAAGGGAAGAGCTATTGATGCTCGTCGACTTAACGATATCTGGTGTTTGCGTAATCGCAAGTCGTATGTCTTTGCGGGCAACTGGCTCAGCTTTAATATTAGATTTATATATTTCGCGCCTCTTCTTTTCGTCGTCTTCGTTTCCCTTCTCGTTTTTCCTATGCTTAGTTGCTTCGCTTCTTTTTGCAGCTGGAGCTGTTGGTTGCTTGACTTCGTGCTCTTCTTCGTTTTGCTGATGTTTTGCTGTTTTTCAGGATCTCTTGGCACTATCCTTGCGAAAGGATCGACGCAATTTATCGACTAAACGCCAATGGAATTTTGTTAAATCATTTTGACTGCTTGTGTTTGTTGTACTGGTCGTTGCAGTCTTTTGGGGGCTAGTATTACTCGACTGGCAGAATGAACGCGTTGGTGATATGGTCGCCGACACTGAGCCCTGCGATGATTTGGACGCGTTCCGCGGAAATGTACGCTGCGACTGACAGCGTTGCATTTGCATTCGTTGCGTATGAAGCGGCGAAGTAGCGAAACTTTCTGATTTACGTTGCCTCCCCTTAGACGGCGGCATTCCGGCACCGGCAGCACCGGAAGCCGCTGACGGACCAGCACCATTCGAGCTAGCGTTCGAGCACTCGGAAGTCTTCCGAGATCTGGTATCTTTATAAATTTCAAAATTGTTTTTCATTACTGGCATCATAAAAGCCATGGTAGCCGCTTCTTCTTCTTCTTTATTATTTCAAAATTAGTAAATGTGTAAATATTTAAAGGAACTTTTCCCCAAAACTTCTCCTTGTTAATCTTTTCCACTTTTCTTAAAGGCACTTTTCTTACGACTTAATTCTATATACGGCACTTTTTTGAAAATGTTTTTACTGTAAAGTCCTGAACGTTTTCTTACTCGCAAAAGTGTTTCCTCTTCTTCATCAATATTGTCCGCGACCAATGCAAGATTATTTATTCATTTATTTATTTTTTTATTTGTTTGTTTGTTGGTTTGTGTGTTGTATCTCAGTTTGATTATTATTTATTTTCTGTTTTGCTTTCGTTTTTCTCCGAGTTCCAGATCCGCGAACTTTCTTGCTGTTTGCTTCTAAAGTTTCCCGTTTTTAAGATTTGTTATCTTTTCATTTGTTTATTTCTTCATTAACAAAAGTAAAAAAATCGGTAGAAAAACCTTTTTTTTTTTTTCAACGTCACACTTAAGACTTCGATTTAAGCGATAAAGAAAACTTTTACATCCAAGAATTTGCTGAACTTCAAGTGAAAATATTACACCATATAACCATATATAAAATAACGTATATTATTTTTTTCACATGTCCCGCGACAGAAAATCCACGTCCGAGTTAAATGAATTCAAATTCAAAAATATTGTTATTTTTATTTACTTTGCTGTCTTTGCTGCACATTTCTTATGGATGCTCCGTAACAATACTGAGAATAAAACAAGTAAGAGTGAAATAAAATAAATAACACGCCAGCTGTTTGTTCTGTTCGTTCCTGCCAAGTAATCAAGTAAATCTCCTCTCACAACACTCGCTGAGAATTGAAAAATAATCGACGTATTCTGAGTTTAACTCGGAACGCATGTGATTTTATATGGAAACGAAAAACACTCGGTTTTATTTTTCTCTTCTCTCTCTATCTGGTTTCTCTGCTCTCGCCAGCGAAACAAAAACCACAAACTTACAGAGGAAAATCGTGCAACTATAAATATTGTACTCGATATTTATGAATGCAATGGTGGTGAATGGTTGTTGGCCGCGGGGGGAGAGGTTTAGAGTTCAACGTTAAATTTTCATTAGACTCAACACCACCGCGCATAAAACATTTATTGTAGATTTGACTCTGCGTTTCTACGCCGTGATTTTTTAAACGCCATTAGATGTATATATATTTTTGATCAGTATAAGTTTCTATATATGTCTTTCATTCGGTCTGTCTGTCATTTGAAAATGGCGATGAACGCAAATATGGGAAGCTATAAAGTACTTTACACGTATAACTGTATGTAAATTAGCACGATTCACTTGCAACGACCTCGAAGAAAACCAACCATTTCAATATATTCCTGTTAATTCCAGGACAAATTTATGACCACAAAGCTCATGCAGATATAGCGACATTTACATCTCACGGGGACCTTGTTAAGAAATATGTCAGATAATTATCTGAAACGCTTTCACGTTTCGACCTTGCTTATGTATTTTCGTGGAGGGCATTATTAAAGCGTAAGACGCGAAATCGCGAGTTAGCCTATGTTGAAACCGTTATAGTCGTAAAAATTGAGTTAATAGATTGAAACTTTTAAAAACTTATCCAAAAACACTCCATTCCACTAAGCAACAAAATGCTACTTACATCGCAACAAATACCGATAAACAATTTGATAGATATATCAAAAAGTAGATCAAAAGTGTAAAAGTTCTGATACTAACTTGCAAGCCTATAATTAATTAATTGTCTCATACATTAATAGCTTTAGCATAAAAGACAATCAGGAAAACTATTTTGTATTGTGTAGCACTAAAGAGTCACTGCTTTTTTGCATCTCTTGAATCTTATTAATTAAATAATGATTTCACGCCATCGACAAATTAACAGACTACAGTATGAGAAATGGAAAACATAAACATTCGCACGTACGTACGCAGTTCGTTAAATGAGATTTCATTCTTTTCTGAGTGATTTTGCATTAGTGTGAGTGAATGCGATAAACTTCATGCTTTTATTTGTAGGGTTGCCAGGTTATAAGTAAGCATAGATAGTGACCACTACACTTGTTATTGTTATTATTGTTATTATACATAAATTTAGCCAGAGAATACATTCTAAGACTAAAGTCTTAAAGCACTAGCATCTAAGGCTTTCGGCTTTATTTTTTTATTAATATTATTATTATTATTATTATTATTATTATTATTGAAAACTCTACCGCACTTGAAGTTTGAACCCACGGCCATTGAATTGTTAGTCGAGACTCTTGCCTACTCGGCCACTCACACGGCGGAACATACTTGTTTCCCTATGCAATAGTTGTAACTAGTATTCCACGATGCTATTGTTTACATTTGAAAATATTTTTTACATTTTGAAAGTAAGACTGTACCCGGTTGTTGTTGCAAATTCTGGTGCTGTATGTGGTTGTTGTAGGATTTATAAGAAAATACCGTTTGGTCGATTTGGTGTTAATAGATGTAAAAGACAGTGCAACAGAATGTGTCTAAAATTACAATCGAAAGACCGACTAGACCGAGCGTTCGCGAGCAATGTCTGTAATCACCCACGCGACATGTGCTCTGTTCAGAAAAGAGGAACATTTAATACTGAGGATGGAAGAGGTTTAGTAGCAAAAAATTGAAAAATAAAAAACACTACTATAGACTGTGTATGTTTGTTCTTATTTCATATGTGTTTGTGGGCCAACATCACCTCTGTAATTGCCCTGAACATTTACACCACAATCCTTGCCTCAATCGGTTTTTCAGTGATAGAAATCTCACTTTAGTGAAACTCCAGCTTGTTTATCCTCTCTAACCACCTCGGGATTGATAAGCTTAGTTATGAGTAGTCTAGCTTTAAACTCTCAAGTCAAAAAATAATGAATACTCTATGCATGCCCCTTATTATGTAATATTTGTTCAAGCTAACCGTATCTGTTACCTTTGCAAAATTTATTGATTTTATTGTTTTCATCAAATTAAATTCTGTAGTTTACATACTGACTGGCTGACGAGATTTGGTCGGTAAGTAGTGCAGCCTTGCTCTGCCCAATACGATTCGCGCCAAGGGCAAAGACTAGGGAGTAAGATTTGAGTGACCTCTTTCTATACCAAAGCAAAGAAACCAAGCACTGATTTCCTGAAATTACTTGAAGAATATTTAACGATTGACGCGCAGTTGATCGTTGATGTTTTAAAACCCTTTCGATAAAATTGTATCTAATCTTTAGCTTGGAAAATGAGTGAAGGATGAATAAGCCAAACTACTTTTCAACTGAGAAGCTTTACCGTCGCTTTGTCTCTTCTTCCAGCGTTCTAAGAGCGAATAACAAGGACAGTCGGCCGATGCACACTTCTACACATATTCTACAAAAAGTTCCATTGGCCAAACGCGTATTAATTTTCCTGTCGCCAAGCATATTATGTTACGTGCTCTGTGCAGAAGAAATCGTGACAAACAGAATACGACTACTATCTGCGTTTGCTTAGACATTTAGCTGAATTCTTCGCATTAACGTTCTAATAACATTTGAATCGAATTGTTCTCAGGAAAAAAAATATCATTGAGGAAAATTTGAAAGCAATATCTTCTCTGGCGAATAGTCGTTCAAAGGAAGAGACGTACATCTGTAATGAAAGTGTTACTTACCAATTCGTTAATTCCATTCAGGCCTGATGTATTTCCGTTTGCACTTGTGTACTTATAATGTACTATGTGCTGCAATTAGATTGAAATATTGGAAAGGCCTGCATAGCTTGTTGCATACGTACTATCAACAATGCGTGCACTTAAACATCCAAGCGATTGTGGGCGTTTCACGGAATTTTTCATGCACACTGGCTATTAATCACAAATAACGATCATATGAAATCATTATCATGTAAAACGATTTTTATAGCCACTATTGAAAGTATATTAATTTCTACATAGTGTTTGCACCATTCCTATACATATATTGCTATATGAATAAGAAAAGCAATCAGGTACATTCATATAAATTCTTATAGAGCATCAAACTCTAGAACAATTTTTGATTGAGTGAATTTCAGTCCGCTCGTTCAATGGAATTTCAAAAAATTCATTTGAACAATTAAAATTTCACATACATATTTAACGAATCGAATTTGAAAGTGGGCATGGCTCGCCCACAATCACGCTTTCAATTTCTGAAAGAACCTTATATTCAAGTGTGGCCATGCCTTCCGTACTCAGAGTATGGAACATGTTATTACTTTGACCGCTTGGCCCATTTTCAATATCAACTTGATTGCAAGAACTTACCATATTTTTTTTTTTGCTCAATTTGAAGATGTTTACTGCAAGCGTTACACAGGCGAACAGAAAGACAGATGGACCTGGTTAAGTTGGTAGAAAATTTGGTGTTGAAGAATCTGTATACTTGACAAGGTTTCTGAAGCTGGCAGCATATTTTCATATGACGATGCACCTACAGCAAATTACACCTTTTAATATTGTACTGTAGAGAGTTCATGCGGTCCTTGACACGACATTCAAAGGCTGTCTTATACCTTTTCTCGAAATATTTGCCGTGAATTCATGCACTTTTTTATTGCCATACTTCGGCAAATCCTTAAACCCGTCAATAAAGAATTTGTTACACGTATTCTCCAGGATTTCAGAACCAAATTCGTTTTTAGATTTTTTTGCATAGCATTAATCGCGTTGAAGTGCTTTCCATGCGAAAATATTTGCGCTTTACTAGCAGGGAAACGGCAATAAGCTGAGTTTTTAATCAGAACCTCTTCGAAACCAGAATTGGTCTGCGATGAGCTGTACGACCGAAGTGCATGTAAGGCAGGTTTCAATAGCCTTACATTTCTACCTCCTTCATCTTCACCAAAACCACGTCACCTTATGCGCCGCACGACATTGTTTATGTTGGGTTAGAATATTTGATTCCGAGTCCCGATAATTACTTGATGGAAGTTATTTATTTGTGGTGCTGGATGGGTATTCAAAATTCATGCAAAACTTTGTTTGTGTGCGAATGCACAAAACTTCTATTCGTTAAACAATCTTACAGATTTTTATTTCAAACGGATTAATGACGCATTGAAAATCTGTTTTCATTTCATTTACTTTGAACGTCATGTGGTTTTTTCTTAAAATTGTATTCAGTTGTTTTGTGTTTTTTATGTTCATAGTAAAAAGTGATGAATTAATTAAAGAAAAACAAAATATATTTTTCAAAAGTGTGCGGTTTGTTTTTTGTGTGTTTTTTTTTTTTTTTTTTTTTTTTATAAATCAGAGCAAAATTTTTTGTAATTCTAAGGTTCGTCTGCCTTGTGCGCTTAGTTATGAAAGTGATTGTGTGAGTATTGTTTACTCGTCAATATGACAGATGTCTTCTTAATTGTTTTATTTTGAAACGAAACGTCTAGTATTGCCAAAAAGTAAGAGATCGTACAGCAGATATTTGTTGACTACTTTGAAATTTGTAAACAAAAGGTTTACATGCCAATAATCGATTTATTTTTACTGCTCGATTTTAAAAAGAAAAATTAAATAATGGTATGGTATCTGCAAATAGAAAAACATCTTAAATCGATAAACAATGCGTCAACGTTCTCTTCTTATAGATGGATGTTATTTGCGCTAATGTCCACGTCAACAATAAGAACAAGATCAGTTTGCTTACGTTTTCGAATTGAAACTTCATTGAATTGAAGGTCTAACCGAAGCTATCGAGTTCCAAGTTTCGTGTATTTCGAAGAGGCATTTTGAACTCATCGGTAATCGAACGACGCCAAAGCAAAGCCTCGTAATCCAGCTATCAGCAGTGTTTAGCCTATTGAATGCTAGAATCGCACAAATATGTCGGTGCTTGGACTCTCAGAAACATATATCACTGCCGCGCTGTTGAAGAACTATATAGTAGTTTTTTAAGTTAGGAAACAAACACTCGCCGGGGACGTTATTTAAAGAGCAATACTCATTGCCGGGGCCAATTTGTATTTCCATTTAACACAAGATTTGCGGAAGTCTGTCTGAATTTGACCGGTAATTTTTGCGAATCGTCACTGCCCCAAAAATTAAAAGAGGAAGCTAAAATGTAACACAAACATTCTTCGATTGATTGAAAAATGTGACATTGAGAAAATAGGTGTGGTCTGTTCACATGTACCCCGACAATGCCGATGAAATTCGATCCAACGAAGACATTTTCGAAAACCTGTGACGTAGATCGAAATTGATGGATTTTCATAAGAATTTCGTAAAGCAGGTATAAAACGTTCCATTGGCATCAGACTACCACAGCGGGCGTGTCCCAGAAAGAATGCGTTATACCATTATTTTGATTGATTGATTTACGCTGAATGAATTTTCAAAATAAAAAGTCGGGCAAATTTTTTTTTTTTTAATAACCTCCTATGAAAGTGTGTGATAATGCAAAGTGAATTTTTATTTGCTTTAGATGATCATTTGACTTTTAAAAATTGTAAAGCCAAAAATTAAAAAGCCAGAAGCAACATTAATTAGTTCGGGAAAACCGAACATTCGCTTAATATAATTTTTCATTTATTTCCGCGATGAAATGCTAAAGGTCACGTCTTGTTTCAACGGAGCTCCTCTGGCTCAACTGCTGTGGTTTAATTTTATAAAATTCATTTTCTTGTCCAAATGGTCGAAAAAGTTATTTAACCTTCCGTATTCCCCGTTCCAAAATATGACCGAATAACCTTGAAATGCTTTTCTCTTGTTCTTTTTTATTTTCCATTCTATTCTAAATACAAGGCTTAAAATCTAGAATTTAAACCCAAACCTATCTGTTTATTAGTTTGACCATCAAACGGACCGCCAAAATGTTTTGAAACGCCTCCTGTCAAATCCAAAGTAGTTGCACGATTTGGCGATGACCATAAGTTAGCTTTGCCAGTTAAGCCAAGAGTATTCATATCGAGCTGAGGTATACGGGAAGCAGTTAGCGAGGCACCATGACCGTTCACATGATCGTAACCTAAGCCTCCACCAACACGATCGAATTTAAAACCATTATCCAAATGGGTGCGACTGTGAAAAGCATTCGCATCTAATTTGTGAGTTTTGTCGTTGAAGAGGTTGGCATGAGCACTTGATGTCAAAGAGGAACCAAAATTATCTGTTTTCGAATGTTGCAAGGAGAGACCATGACCATCTCTATAATAAAAATATCAATAACTTTAGAGTTAAGTTTACAATAACCGTAACTACTATTACTTATTGGCTGCTAAGAAAGCTCCTCTAGTTGCTGGACCTCCATCAGTATTACCAGCTGCAAATACACCGCCAACCACATTAGCATTAGGGTCGCCAATAGCTTTACTTAATCGAGCGTTTACATCTAGACCACCATTCGGGTTAGATGATACTGTGCCGCCAAATTGTCCTTTCACTAGAACGACGCTTAAACAACTGATGAAGAAACAAATCTTGAA
>CCAG010006532.1:0-45880 GCA_001077435.1 Glossina morsitans morsitans | reverse complement strand
AGTAACAAAAAAAAAAAAATGTAAAGTTTCTTTGATGGGTAGAAAATGTATTCAAAAATACAAAGTTGAGGTATAGAGAATGCGATTTTCCTCGTTAAAAAATAATCAATTCTTTCTGTGTTTATTGCTGTAATTTTCATAAATTATTGTTTTCGGTTCCTTTCGTCTTCGTTATGACAATATATATATGTATGTAGACATATCAACACATATTATATATATTTATATATATATATATATATTAATTACATTTCACTGTCAATCAACCGGTAGTGATGTTCATGTTACAGAGAGTAAGAATGAAGAAAATTTATTCAACTTACAGGTTGAACTATTCTGCTGCGCTCCATCTCCAATCCAACCAATTATTAAATGTGGCTGTAACGGTTCTTCGATTGCGTTAGCAATAGTTTACACTGCACACCACTTGCCGTATAATGGTATAAAAAGTTTGTGCGGACGTATTTAGCACCGAGGTAGACTCACCATCTATTATACCGACGCGAATCAGAAAAACGATTCTAAGCTTGCCTGTTCACCCGATGTCTGTCCATGTATTTTTGTATTCAATGTACACCAACGTGTTTTGGCCGAAGAACAAACGCTATCAGAACATGAGTTGGATCGCCCCACTTTATCGAAAACTCCCAACGTAACGTCCTAGTTTGATAACTCAAATGAAAAAATATTGTAATTTTCCAAAATTGGCGCCAAAACCCCCTAGTTAACACTGTTTGGGCATTCGAAATTGGAGTGAAAGATTTAATTTGGGTGGAGTAAGCTTTTCAACTTACTCCCTTATAATCCTTCCTATAGAAAGTGAATCTTTGTATGGTAAAGGGGACTAATTTTCAATATTTCTTGATAAAACTCTGTTCACAATAATAATTTGACATAGAAATGAACCTTACAGAATTTGCACCTCGTAGGTCCAAGTTTTGAATACCGTCCCATATAATAGTTCTAATGAAAAATAAGTCTTTACAGGGCAAAAATGTCCAGTTTTCGATATTTTTTAATGAAAATTCTATTCTATTTTTTGGACATCGTCGCATTAAAAGGGTGTTATGAAATATTGAATCTTATATGCCGAAAAGGTCTCACTTTTAATATTTTGTGATGAAAATGGCTCCACAGTAGCAACGTAGCATAAAAATAAACAGATTTATTTTTTTAGAGTCCGCCATATGTAGAGACGTTTGTGAAAAGCAAGTCCCCGGTTTGTAGTTTTTAATGACGGAAGTAACTGAAAAATAATAAAATCTTTGACGAGTTAATTAACTTTGTCACGGCAGTTGCTTTGCTGACCATCCTCCAGTATTAAAAGTATGCCTTCAAATAAAAATAATGTGTAATTTTTGGTGTACTACGACGAAAAAGAATGAATGACTATATTAGGCGAAGTAATGTAGGGTATATAAATGTCGGTCTTGTCCGACTATAGTGCTGTTATTTGATTTCACTCTAAATGTAGGCATGTGCGTAGACCGATTCCGCTCATACTTTCGCTGAAGTTTTAAAGGATGCTTGTAAATATTTGTTGCTGAGATTCACTCTTGTTGGCTCTTAACATATTACGGATGGTTTGCAAACATTTTTACTCAAATACATCGGAATGATTTTATCTACCCATTCTGTTTACTTGGCGATTGTAAGTGTTACTTTATATTATGAAACATCGCCGTCGCCGTCATACGATGTCAAAAATTAGATTTCAGTAGCATATAAGAAACAACCTTTCGTGGGAAAGAAATGGGGAGGGAGTAAACGCAGCCTGAGAGGTATTAGCTCGATCGATAAGTATAATGGAGTATAGCTACGACCGCATACCAATCCCAGTTAAAATACACTTTACTGCGCCGGAAATTGCAAAGTGTCCGTTTTCGCTGAGAATTGTTAAAAATAGATTTTTTTTTTTTTTTTTTTTATATAAAAACTCTTTCCAAATGAAACGCTTTCGGGGGAGAGGTCGTAAAAATCGCCTGTTTCAATCGATTTTCAATAGCCTTCGTTCCTGGGCGTAAAATTGTTAGCATATGTCAAAATGTCTTAAAAATTACGACCCTTAGGTTAAACATGACAATGTACACACGCGTGAGACAGACGGACAGAAAATGATTCCGAAGCGATCAATATTGTAAGAACTGACGCCATCTTAAGTTCTTCAGGGTGTTACATACATTCGGACAAACTCAAATTGCTTCGTACCACAAGTGGTGTACGGCGTAAGTATTATCGAAATGCGTCGTTGCATGACGCAATTAGTGGTGCTCTGGTGTTGTTAATACAATCTTTGAAATGGGCAAGAAAGACGATTGTTTCGATATACGAATGGTGCTCGACTCTAAGGCCACGAAGTGCATTCGTTTCTGTTATTTAATTTTTTTTTTTTCGTTACATTAAGACTTGATTTATTTATTTAACTTCCATAGGGTAAAGCGTTTGTCCATGAAAACAACTGAATAAATTTCTGTTCGCTAGGCTCAATGTATTTTCCGACGTGAACATCACTTTTATAATATATATATATATATATATATATATATATGTTAACATGTGTATACAATTTTTTAAATTATTTCTTAGCGAGTTGATTACGTAGTAGTTTGAAATGAGCATTTTGTTGATATATAGTAAGAAAGTTATCAATTTAGACTATCGTTCGTACTAAAGTTAGGATTTCAGTTATCTTTTCGATATTTATAAAAAATTTCATTTCAATTTCATGTTGTTTCGTTTTTCCTTTCTTTTAAATAAATTTAATTTTAATATCAGTTTTCATTACATATAGAATCAATAAAAATTTATTATTACTTTTGCGTATTAGTGTTTGTAAGGGTTATACAAGGTTTTTCAAATTTTAGTTTATACTGTATTCACTAGAAATAATGGCAGTTTAGTTATATATAAATATTTATTTTAGATTTTTTCTCTTTTTCTTTCTTAATACATTCTTAAGTTCTCAAGATCTTGCGAAAGTGTTTAGTTGTTTAGGCTTTTTTTTTTAAAGGACAAATGTATACCTTATTGTAATTTGAGATAAGACGAAAAGCAGGCTTGTCCAACTTATGGCACTGCAGGCTTAAGAACTCATCATAAAAAGTTACCTTATATTGTACGGTTTAAAGCAGAAGACTAACAGGTAGCAAGACTTGGCGTTTATTTGGCGAAACAATTTGAATGACGTAGTAATAGTCTAGAAATGTGTTATCATACATGCATATACATATATATATACATTGTAATAAATGGATATATATAAGAAAGTTTTGATCTTCTGGGGTGGCTTTAATTTGTTTTGCGGTTAACTTGAAAGCTATCTATGGGAAGTGGGACTAAAACTTGTTTTTGTCCACAAAAAATACACAAAGAGTTAAAAATGAAAATTGCATCTCTTAAAATTGAAGAGCGACTGCCTATTTGCTATTTGCCGAGTATTGCGCGACGTTTCATTCCAATCATACCTTTGCATCAATTGCTTGGGATGTATCGAAAGTTTTATCGAAACTCCTCGTTGCCCCGACTAGGTTGTGTCACTAGTAATTGAAAACACCTATTTTTTTCCGCTTTTATATGGTTTCCATATCGCACGGCTTAGAAAAATAAAGTGCATAACTTTTCACACGATTTTATTCAATTTAGACAACTCTTCCATTTAAACTTGAAGCACAGCTTCCTTCTGTATACGTATATGGAGTTTTTCTAGTTATATATTTGTATGTATATGTACATACATATAAATGTACAGGATAAATGATTGTCATGTAAGATAGCTCCTAACTGCTGATTAAGTATTCATTTCATTTACTATTACACTTACTTTTTGTTTTCATCAAAATTGGTAGGGTCTTAGGTATTTTTATGTTGTGTCTTTGTAATCGCAAAGATATCCACGAAGAGTCAAGATCACAACGAATACTCAGTAATTTTCTACTGCAATTCGTTAATGTTTGACAAATTTGTCCTGGACGTACGGACCGACGAACTTTTATTTTCTTTTTTTTCGATTCCACGTTTCGAGCAATTGAAATGATTTAATATATCCTAATGATCGCTCGATGCATGCTTTAGCACGCAATAAAAACGTATTCTTCGCCTCTTTTAGGCACCTTCCAGCAATTTATAAATACCCTGCTGGCTGCGTGGGGCGCGTAGTAGTTAAGGTATCTCTCTTTGGCGTTCATTCATTCAAATCGTTTGAATTAGAACACGCTGGAATAGTTTCACATACATCTGCGAGGTATTGGAGAAAATGTTGTAAAATTCTTCTAACAATCTCTTCATTTTATTAAGTGGACTTTTTTTGTGTTTTTTGACATAATGATGAGTTTTCGCGAGACGCATTACAAGAGAAGCAGGTTTTTCTCGCAACTGCACATTCCAATGGTTCTAACTATTTTTAGAGTTGGAGAGTTACATTATTTATTGACGTTCTGTCAAATGTGTATGCCACGACGTTGGATTTGCAAAAGCCGAGTTATTGCATTCTAAGCGAAATTGTTTTCCTTGCATCAGAACTAAAGTGCATATCGAACAAAGTTTGTGAAACTCTTACTCATACTACGTTGAGGAAAGAAGGCTATGATATGGAGTGTTTTTTCGTAGCAAAATCCATAACCGGTGCATTAACGATCAGCCAACCGATTGATTATTAAATTGTAGTATTTTGACCAAAAATTTGGTTCTCGAAAAGGCATGTCCACGCACGTCGAAATGTAGCACGCACGTCGAAATGTAGTAGCACATACATATTCATTGATCTGCACTTGTACATGATCAGAGAGACCACCTAAAAAGCTTGCAACAGTATTCGTAAAGATGTGTTTCTCCATATTTGGCATAAACACTCGTTTTGAGTGCGAAGATCGCTTTGCACAGTCTGGAAATGATTGTAGTGAATACAAAAATAATAATTCTGCGTTCCCATGTGACAAAGTCTTCACTTTCGGATATACTTAATGCAATATACAACCTATTCTGGAACTAATACAGTTCTCTGCAATGCCCGCTTCTCGTGCCAGTTGTTAGATGGGTCTGCGTTACAACAAGAACAAAATAATAATAATTCCTCGTACAAGTATAGATGGACTATTATTTGTAGTAAATGGATAATATTTCTGGAACATTCTCGTGATAGGATTTTCTGAGACGGAGCTTATGACGAAAAAGGGAATCTTTTAAGCAAAATAATCAGACCTTTTGTCAGCATTAGTATTTCGAAGACTTAATTGAAAGCTGAATTCAAGGCCAATAAATAGTTTCATAGTCATAGCCAACATTACGAATTGCAATTTTTGATCGCAATTTTTGTGTCTGTGGGTGTAGTCCAAATTTTCGCGAAAAAAAAACAAAATCTTTTGAATGCGAGCAATAGACGAACAAAGTTGTGCGAGTCTCTACAAAATGTGTCTTTATTCATCATGACACATCGACAGAAATTTTAGTAAATGCACGTAGATATGCCTTAAGGATGAATTTGGGAACCACCATTTCTCAGCACTGGTTATCGAAACCGGCATAGATTTACATCATAACGTAAGTCAATCTTTGTAAGCAACTATTACGATATGGTTTCGTTTGGCTATTTTTTCAATTTTCTGCAAAAAAGTCTTGCGCTTATCCCTTACACTTTATTTTATTTTGCAACAACAATCCCTTTTCCTTTACAAAGGGTCGCACTGTATATTCCTTCGGCAAAGAAGTTGCTTTAACAATTAATTTTCAAAATCTTCCCGTAGTCTTTACTTAATTGATCGTAGATCATTTCTTTCCCAATCTTTTCTAACATATTTTCTCTTGTGTTTTTTTGAAATTTTAACTATTTTAGTTTGCTATTTAACCTGGAACATGATTATAGTAAAGTAATACCCTTAAGAGACGTAAACTTAAAATTACTTCTCCATAAATTGCTGTTTAATTCTAGAGCTGCGTGAGCCATCTCGACGAGGAAATTCTTCTGCCTGAAGTGGAGAGAGAAGAACACTTTTTGTAAACTATGCCAAATATCGCAACATTTACTAACCTTAGACGAACTGCTTTTGGAACGACTAGAGCTGCCCTGCCGCGTGGGAAATTGCAATTCATCGTCAGTGTAACCACTGCATTCCCGTGACGAATCACTAAAATCAATCAATGCACTCAATGCGCCATAGAGGAATTAGAACAGAAAACAAACCTTGGTTCAATTCCCTCTTGAGTTTCGGGTTCAAGTAATGGTAACATATCGTCGCCCTGTTGCAAAAGATCGACTCCGGCTCGGGGCCCCGTAGTAGAAGTTGTACCACTAGTACCACTGGTTTCTCGTGTGCCTTCATGGCACTCACACTGACAGTCTTCTGGTTTAACATAGTTATAGTGCAGTTTACCATCGGCGTGGCTGGCACTTGTAACTGCTGCTACAAACTCTGATTGCAGTCGCTGCGACGATTGCTGATGTTGGCCAGCTGTTACTAAGGCTTGCGCACTTACTGATTTTGTTTGACTTCTTGTTTGCGTGGCCGAGCCTGTCACGCTATCTCTGGGTAGTGTAGTAATACGTTTGGGTGGTTTCCTTTTCTCCGGTATGTTTTCGAAATCAATCCAATGACCCGAAAGTTTTCTTTGAGTGGAAGTTGTTGCAGTCGTTGTAGTCTTACTGGCTATATTTATTGTTTTGCTAAACGGTCCGGAAGGAGTTTTGGTGTTCCTTACTTCCTCCTTTGTTTGATTAAGTTGCTTCTGTTGTTGCTGCTGCATGTATTTATGAGAATCTTTACGTTCCAAGTTTCCCGAAGCTCGTAAACCTTCTTCCGCGAACTCAAACCAGGATTTGCCGCTGGCATTTGCCAACCGCCGGGGTGATTTAGTGCTTTGAGCTTTTTCTTTGTTTGGTTCTTTACGTGGCAAGCTAATGCGCAGCTTTTCACCTCTAACCGGCACCGAGCCAAACATTTCGAAGTTCACATTTTCATTTGCAGTAACAATGCCGCAATATTCTTCCAAATGCGAAGGGTTTAAGGGAGTGGTGGAACGAGGCCGTTCAACGGGACACATTTTCAATTCCATATTGGCACGTTCCTTCATGGGTATCAGGGATACTCCTTGAGCTCGCTCTTCAGGTAAAGTAGTCGGGATATAGGGCAGCTCGTCCTCGAATGATTCTTGCGACACAAGTCCGGTACTTTCATGATCCTCGATATAACCGACATTAAGCGACAAATGCTTGCGTTTCACATCAACTGTCATTGGGAGACTAGCAGCACCAGATCCACTTCCCCCGACCGCATTCGCACCTAAATCAGAGTCTCTTTCGCTTTCTGACGACTCCAACGGTTCGTCTGTAGAGTGCATCGATTGTCGGTCGTGCTTTTGGAGTTTCTTTGGAATAATTAATGGTAATTCTGCCGCAGCCACGGTCGGCGATTCACTTTGGCTATGCTTTGTAGGTGTAGAGGTGCGTGGTGGCTTAGGAGGAGTTTGCCGTGATCGCTCTACCGGTGACTGAGACTGAGAACGCATTGTACTTTTGGGACTCGACGTCGAAGGAATGATATCTCTTAAATTGGGTGAAGGCAACGGTGTGGGTTCGGTTGAAGGCGGTGGGGGTTGAGGCAGCACTGGTTTTCTTTGACATTGCTCGTTGTTGTAAATGACATGCGCAATTGCTTTAACGGTCTCTTGTTGGAATTCAGGTGGGTGTATATCCTGATGACTGCTTTGCCTTCGTGGTTTGCGTGGTATATTCGGCGGTATATTCTCGTGATATTTTCGACGCACATCAAAATTTTCTAAATAACGGGAATGGCGATTATTAGTTATAGCTACCTCATTGTCATCTTCTGAGGTTGAGCGAGATTTACGACGTTGGTCATCGGACGCAGAAATTTTACGTCTTAGTACCATTACGTTGCCAGTATTGACATTCATATTGGCGGCTGGTGCTTTCGATTTTTCGTCTTCTGAAGTTGACAGTGACTTTTGCCGTTGTGTTATACTTCTCTCTAAAGAGCTCCCTGATTTTAACTGCTCTTTAAAGTCTCCGGAGTCTTTGCTTTTAATAGATTCTTTAGTTTCAGCTTTTTTCATGCTATAACTTTCAGTTGATTCACACACTTTAGACGTTACACCGTCCTCTTCATCCGGTCGTCGTATTACTGTACCTTGACGACGTAAATTTTCGATTTTTGTTGGACTCTCCGTCAAACTTTCCTGACCTTGCTCTTCTGACATATGGCTAGAAATACTTTCCGTTTTTGAAATGCTAAATTGGGTAGTAAAAACTTGTTCCTGACTACCGGATCCCAAGCGTGTCGCAAATAATAGTTTACGCCGTTCTCGAGCTGCTGCCGATTCCTCACGCATAGCACTACTATTAATTGTAGCTTTGGTTTCCACTACTCTCACCTCGGCCGCACTAGTCGTACTTTCAACCGAAGGTAAACGATGTATTTCCGCTTCCGCTGCAATGCCGTTTTCTTGTCCCGTATGCTCTTTTACATGGGCTAGTTGCGAACGATTGCCAGTTACCCGTATCGCGCTGGCATAGCTCTCTGCTGATCCTATTGTTTCTTGAGAATCCTGCGAGCTATGACGATTCACTTCCATACTCCAAGTAGGGTCTTTACCGTCGTCGTCTTGCGATAATGTATGTATAGCGTCGAGATTTTCTATACGACGTATTTGTTGAGGGCGTGGCGGTATTGTAAATTTTCCGGAGCCTGATGATCCTTTACGTGCTCCCACTGGCTTAAGAGCCGCCGCAGCAGCAGCTAAATCACTTACAGTTATTGGCGCTGCTATTACCTTTACCGGTTCAGCATTGAGTTGCTGTATATTCTGAAATACTTTACGAACTTCTTTCTCTTCCGGCGGGGTTCGTAAAGGAATGTGTATAAATCCTTCAACTGGATCATCGTAGTAACGTAATCGACTATTGGGTCTTGAACCGGTGGAAGTGATTACTGGCGTTTGGGACTTACTGCGCGATTGCATATTCTGTAACTCATGTCCGTCAATCGGCGAAGAGGATTTCGAAGTTCTAGCTGGTTCAGTACCGGCGCTACTACCTCTTTTTCCTGTCTTAAATATTGCTAACACTGATTTTTGTTTATTAGGTGTAGCTGCCTGTGATTGAGGAGTTTGCCGATCTTTACTTTTACTGCGGGAGCGTGATCGCTCTCTAGGCGAATCGGGAGAATCTTTGCCACCCAAACGAAATAATGAGCTAAAAGATGATTTACGCGATACTGATATGGCAGCGGGAGAAGGAGAACGGCTACCATGCAAATCCTTAGGTCCCATTATCTGTCCTCGTAAAGTTTTTGGACTGGCTGTGGGTGTCAAACGATTCTCCGTTTCCAGATTTTTTTGAGTCAAGCATAAAGAAGCCGGTTTTTTTTGAGTCGTACTGCCACGTGAATATACGGGAGCTAGAGTGTTAGGTGCTTCCACTATCTTTTCATGGGGAGCTACACCCTTGTCATCGTACATGTGATCGGGTTTAAGATTGATACGTATATACTCAGTACCACTTGGTGTTTTCCCGACGATCATTTGTCCTGGACTTTTGATATTACGCCGCTGTGCTCCCACAGATGATTTCGCATGAAAGATTTTCGAATCGGGTCGATTTTGAGCCAAAATTTTTTCTGTCAGCTTGTCATCACCATTAGTCAAAGAAGTTGGTGGCTTACGTTTCGGCGAAGATTCAACTTTAATTCCTTCAGCTAATACTGCCTGCGTGGGATCGCGAGTACGTGCCAAGAGAACTTGCTCAAGCAGATAGGTCGTTGGTGGCTCCGTCGTTGCACTCAACCCACCATCTACCATACTCTCCACCGGTTTTGGGCCACAAAACGATGTTTCCAAAAGCATGCGATGGGGCGAAGGAGAACGTGATAATCCGGACACCGCCGACAAATGACTTACTGCCGAACCTTGACTACCGACGCTAGAAACACGACTAGTGCGTCCCGATATACATAACAAGGCAGCAACTTCGGAACTCGCCGAATCCTTACGTTGATGCTGTTGTAAATACGCTTGATGATCATCAAATTTGAAAATATGAGGCGAAGATCGTTTAGGCTGAAAAACACACGAGCAAATTAAATATTGAATCAATCTCTAGGTATTTAGTAATAGCTTTTCATTAGTTATTTCCGTTTGCATTTTAATTAACTTTTCACAACTGTTTATTTCTCATTTAAATCACATGTTGAGCTGGATATTTATGTTTAGCTATACACATAATTAAAAATTACCGTTCTAGTATTTGCACATGCACGCACACATGCTCACATATTATTGTAAAAAGGAAATGTCGAAAACTGTTGACATTATTGTTGTTGTTGTTATTGTTACTATTATTGTTGATTTCATTCATTGAAAAATGTAAACTAGCAAGTCGAACATCAACAGACCAAAAAAGGAGAAATTTCCTTCATTTGGTTGGTTTGTCAATTCGTTTGTCAAGTCGCTCAGAATAGAATAGAAAGTATATGCAGGTGTGTAAGTGCATATATGAGTCTTGCGTGGAAAATGGAAATGTTTTGTTTCGATTATGTCGAGCGAATAAAACCGCATACATACGAGTAACGTATGGTCATGGCACTGTTGTAGCAACAAGTTAAACAAAACTTAAGACAGACTGGAGCATTTTCCTTCAAATCTATCGCAGTGAGGTGTGCAGTTTTCTGTTTTTTCTCCCACTTTTTGCAGATAACACTAAATGCCGCCGTCATGTTCGGTGCTACAAAAGATTGTTTGTAATTAAAATTAATGCTATGTGATTTTTTCTCTTTTTTGCCCTTGAGCGTCAAAATGGAATTAGTGCGCAAAAGAAATTCTTTCTTTTCAAGTATGTATCAAGGTTCTAACTAAAAATGCCTGAAGGTGCTACAAACAAAAAGAACATTTTCGCGTCAATATTAAAAGTTTACGTTATGTTGCGTTAAAACTTTTCGTTAAAAAACCCCTGAATTCTAAATCTTTGATCAGGCACTCATTTGTAGATCTCAAATGCTAAGGTTCCCGACAATCATGTGCAAGAGATTTGAAATTTATTTAATCTCTCAACATATCGGATTGGCGACCCGCCGGTCATCATGCTTAAAAATCATAAAAATGTAATTTTTAAATTATCTAAAAAGAAAAAAAATCGATTTTCAAACATAGAACGTAAATCCTTATTACGGGTACAACGAGTGATGTGCATAGCTCAGCAACTGTCAACAGCAATTAAGGATGAATCAAATTATGAATGCTATCCTGCTGCACACACAAAAAATTCAAAAGCCACAAAAAGGACACTCGCATGGTGCAGATCGGATCACGCTCAAATAACTCGCTTTGTCAGGGGACATCGGGAGGTTTCGTCTCAATTTTTTAACCTTATGAAGCTTTTTAGTGAGTATTGGGCGATTTTTTGTCATCTAAAAATTAATCGATCCTATTGCCGTATGGGAGCGATATTTTTGGAAGAAAGAGAAAAATCAATTATTTTTATAATTATTGCTGTCTCTTTTTTAAATCAATTTTTGAATGTATGCATGGACACTCATTAGATTTTGAGCCATATTTCCAGAAAGTTGTTGCTTTCTTCTTGTGCATACAAGGAAACCACCCGTAGCGGTGCGGTGAAAAAGATCAAGCAAAAACAAGTAAACAAGATTTTTAAGAAAACTTTTGTTTTTAGGACAGAAAAGTCAAAGTTTTAATATGTTATGAAGAAAGCTGATCCATAACAGTGCTTTGACGTAAATTTTTAATCTACAGTTACATAATAGTAAGGTCATATAAAAAGAGGGTATACTTTTCTTGTGTTCTATGAAAAGTAGGAATTGTGTTAGACAATGTGGGGTAGAGTAATGATTAGACGGCCTAGTCCGACTGCAACGTTTCCACTTGTTTTTTTGTTTTTTGGCCAAAATCGAAATAAACCTTTTCCAAAGTTTGAATATCTAAGTTATATAAAATAAAAGGGGTAGGATCACTTATAATATTACAGCACTTTTAAAAATTTTTAATTAATTTCCATTTAAATAACCGAGAGATAACCATTTGTGTCAATAGAGCAAATATTAAAGTGAAACAGTGTTTAGTGTTGATAGAGGGAAACAAACACAAACACCTGATTACATATAGATGCCTATTCCGCATACATATGGAGAGTAATGCGAATGGATGCATACAATACATTTGCACGCACGTCAATAATAAGTGTGTTTGTGTTATGCATATGCATGTAGAGAGTATCAATTGTAAATTATGCAATTTTTTGTTTCTTTGTATTCAGCTCCACAAGGCGAAATACAGTTAACAATGTCGTCATTCAGACAACATTATCGTGACGAGCAGGCAACGACGTTAATTGAGAACTTGAATTAATTCCTAGCACATTTTTTTTACTTGCCTTAATAAGTACACTCAACTCCATTTCTACGCGGTAGATATTATCCTTAGAAAGAATACATGTGCAAAAAACCGCATAAAAAGTACATGTGACATATAGCAAAATTGAGGATGTGTTCCGCAACTTAAAAAAAAAATCGTGTAAAAGGAAAAAACTCTAAATATGTTCCGAAAAAATCGTGCAAAAGGAGTAACAATGAAATTCATATTAAGTGTTTATGAAACAATAACAATTCATTTCTTTTGCAAAAAAAAAAAAATTACACTTAGTGTGCAACGAAAATTCACTCCACAAATACAAGGTATAAAAATTTTAATTCAAATTACGAAAAAAAAGTTAATTTCTCAACTATTCGTCGCTAGCTGGTAGCAAGCGAGTACGTTTATCATGGGCTGGACCGAAATTCGTCGAGTTTGATTCAAATGAAGAGTTGCATTCGTTATTAACGCCCTCTGTTGGTTGGTTTTCTTGTTGTTATAAAGTCTTTTTTGTTTTTCAGGATGGTTACATAATTCTTGATGTCCAGCTGCGCAAAACTTCAGCGTTCGTTGAAATTCTAATACACGCTTCATTTCAAATTCTGGCATTCCCGGCAGTGGACCAAGTCACTGACAAAGTCAAAAAGAATCACAATTAAAAACATTTTGATTTGGGATTCGTGTGAGAACAAAAAGTTCGTGTAGAGAGGGGTATCTTTGCTTTTTGATGAACCGGGTAAAAAAGGCCGTGTAAAAAAGGAGTTGAGTGTATAACATATTTAGCTCATAATATACGGAAATGTATATTGTTCAGAACATCAATGCTTTTCTCTATTTGTTTGGTCAATGCCTTCCAGGTGGCAACCGGCTCTTATTTCAAGAGGATTTCAAAAAAGTATTAAAACAATACATCATTCAAAGTATTATCCGTACTACTACACATCTGTGAGTTATCACTCGAACGAGAAATGCCCGAAACGATGTGGAAACGACGTCAATTTACTAAATAAAAAATCAATTAAAATGTCTCAACAGATAAGCTCTTCTGTCCCAATTCCCTTGTCATCGTTTTGTACTAGCTAAGCGAATGTTTAAAACGAGAAGATGGCGAAAAGAAAAAAAGAAGTTCTCTTGTTAATCTTAAAGTCCTCTCAAACCCTATTAGTTGCTTTAAAACAGATTTTTTGCACTTTAGCCGCAATTTATCTGCAATTTCTAGCGCGATTCGCCATTGATCATTTCAGTTGACTGTAATACAGCAACTCACTTTAGGATCTCGTTAAAAGAGGAGCATTTGCAGCCGAGTAAATACGAATCGTTGCTACCAAGTCAATACTCGCGGGATCAAATTTCAGTGCAGTAAAGCTCACCTGCTCATAACTATAGCAAGTGATTGGTCGCTAACTGCATGACACCCTGAATCATTGACTGACGTTTTCAAACATTATTGTCTACAATTCGAATGAAAGTTCGTGAAGTGTGATATGAGATGTTAAACGAAGAAAATTAATTCAAGCTCCCAATAAAATGTATGTGTTATATGCTGAGTTGTAGGTGAGAAAATTAATCTTTCCTGCGAGCAACTGATTTTGTGATGATGATGATGATGATGATGATGAGAATGACGTAAGTGACGATGTCGATGATGTTGGTGGTAGTGATTTCGGTTGTCAAACGCACACAATTTCTAATCCTGTTAATATTATATACTATCGCCGATGTCGTTGTTGAACAATATAAAAAAATACAAAAAAATAAGAAAAATCTATTGGGGACAATTACGAGACTTAATTAAATCATATTTCAATTTCTGCTTCTTTCAAAATGAATTTAAAAGTCTTCACTTATTTTCATCGAACTTTTTTTATTAATTTAATAAACTTGCTTCGGAAATGTTGTTTCCCCATTTGAAACGAAAACTACAAGAGTGGAAAATATTCTACATTGATTTTTTCAACAAAGTACATAATAACAGCAACAATATATTGTGTTATTATATTTTTTTTTTTTGTTTTTTCTTGCTTTACTTTTTCAATTTATTATAGTTGTCATCTACGAGATAAAGTTTTAGTTTATTTCATTTCTTAATTTAACTATACTTAGTTTTCTTCCAACATTCTATTAGATATTCAGAAAAGTTACTTTCTTTCTCCTTTTTATACATTCTTTTTTTTTTTTTATATTAATTTTCTAAAAACAAAGCGTGCATTGTCTTGGTGCATGTAACCTTTTGTTGGAGAAGTTTTGTTAAAACGTAATTTCCAATAAAATTTTCCCCATTTTCATTCAAGGTAGGTGGCTTCATTGTTTTGATGTTGATGTTGAGTTCATTACTAGAATAAGGATATTTATTGTCTTTTGTGGGTGCTTAGCTACAGTGCATATATTATATGGTGTTTTAATTTCATTTTATTTTCAATAAAAAATTATTTAACATGAAATCGATTTTTTATGAAAATATGAAGGCGAAGAGTGGCAATCCTTTAATTACCGTTTCTAAAAGTGATGGTCTCTTACTGAGACCTTATATTGCACTTCTAACTTCTGTACCGCTTACTAAGTAAGCTACAGTTTGCAGAACGGTTCTCTGCTTGAAATTTTTCAATAAGCAATCGGCTAATTACACTGACGATAGTAAGGGGATCTCTCATTTAAAAGACAAACTACGATTAGAGGGATGTCACTTAGTTTAGCTCCTCACTTGAAAACTTAGCGATTATCTAAAGTCAATTTCATTATTGTTCCACGGAATGGATCCACTCCACATCTCTTTGGAAAACTATGGTGCACATGTGGTTACATCTTTATTTCTATCTTATATCTACCTATCTATCTTCATTTCTCCGTAAATGCGCAGCCAAAGCTCTAGTAGTAGAGATACTAGCACTAGTAGCGATAGCTTTGTCTACAGGAACGGAAATTGCGATCGTAATAGCATGAAAGAAAGAATTTAAATGCTAACGTGAATTACATACAACACCCACTGACATGCTGTGAAGATCGCTCGAAAATTCCCAGGACTGACAGACGGATGCCGTCTTTAATA
Organism: Glossina morsitans morsitans; assembly: GCA_001077435.1. NCBI lineage: Eukaryota > Metazoa > Arthropoda > Insecta > Diptera > Glossinidae > Glossina > Glossina morsitans. The sequence continues at coordinate 30,465 of CCAG010006532.1, read as the reverse complement.
AAAAATTCATATTGTTTTGTTAAAGGCGTAACTTTTCCGGCGAAATCAGAATTTCATATCATTTCGATCATTTATTTACGAGCGACGATGGCCTTCGTGGAGCTACTTTTTGTATTTTCGAATGAGGAAAAATTTAAATATTGCTTTTTTACTATACGGAGGGAAGTAACGTGCAAACGTAGTGTTAGTTTGAGTATTGTGATCGGAATTCTGCTCCGTCGAAAAAATCTGCCCCTGGTTTGCTTATTGTTGAAGTCGAAGTCGTACGGACACGCATACTACTAAACGGACTGGAAGCCCAAAAAAGATGCTTACACCAGAAAATACAAAAAGTTAAATTCTGAAAATTACGCTCGATAGTCGAAAAGTGAAGTTACAAGAGTTTGCAGACATTGTAAAAATATAAAAGCCAGTGAAACCTCCCTTTCACGAGCGCTTTCTATTAATTGGATACTGTGTGTACTCACAGTGCTACAAAAACATAAACGCTTCGCCGACCTGATGGCAAAATTGCAGGAATCGCAAGCTCGAAGAACTCCCCTACCCGCAGTATTCTCTCCATTGTGGTCTCACTGACTATTATTTGTTGGCAAATCACAAAGGCACTTTGATCAAATGACGCGCTTACTCCAAACCGGAAACTGAAGCATATTTTGAAAGTGTTGACAAAATTTGCTATAAAAAAGACATCAAAAAGTTAGGGAAGTGTTGGAATGACTGCACTATTCTTGAAATGGATTTTGTCGATGAATAAAAGTGCGTCCCAGGAATTATTGATCAATGTAAAATAGGCGATATGAGGATGCCAAGATTAAAGACTTTGCTAGAACAAGAAAAAAGCCAATACATGCATGAGGTGATCTACCGTCTAAAAGTTGACTGCTAGAGAAATTTGTCCGAGGAGATAAATAACGATGAAAACGTGTTCTGTTACATACAGAAGAGTCTTGCGATGTCATAGTGTTAAATGTTAGAAATGCTTCCAACGGAGACCACTAGAAGACCACTAGTAACAATTGAAAAATCTCAAGCTTTTCTTCACACCCCATTAAAATGATAGACAGTTGTTTATAAGAGAATTTTGTACATATAATACCTAAAGCAGATGACGGCATTAGCGACAACACAAATTACAACAGAAGTATTCTAAGACATCATCCTAAGTGTCTATCCTTAGAATCTAACATATGACGTTGTAATCAATTCGAATCTGCCAAGAGGAGGGCAAGTCATTGATGAGTTACGTTGATGGCGGCATTTTGATAGCATCGCATAAGTATTCACTCCTAGCAGAAGTCACCGTCTAACTCGGGTCAGCAGGTGGCTATGTAACCTTAATCTAAAATTTACCAGAAAGAAGAACTGAAGCGATATAAGTGACACACAAAAGGTCTTTCCAAGTGCCAAAGGTCAAGGGTAGATGGTGACTTGATCCAGTTTTGAATTAACTTGCAATACGTAGGAGTGCGGTTACATACTTTGACAGTGTGTATAAAATATTAAAAGTAAAGACAGACGTAAAAGTCAAAATGTAACTGTGGCGAAATTTGCCCACAGTGTCAATAGGGATGCGTTTGTAATGAATAGAAATCTGTTTGTGGTCAACACAAATATCTAGAATCACAGTTTAGTTTAACATATATCGCTAGACTTGGCTAAACACACTTCTAATTGAGATTTGGAATAAATTTGTGGGTGGACTGAGCACATCATTTTTGAACATCACAATTGCATCGCTCCTATCCTCAATGCAGAGCGCTATAGAAACGTGATTTCTGATTATAGGCGGCACGATGCAGATGATTTCGGGCAGGGCGATATACAGTTTTAACAGATTGTTGCAACATGCCATACGTACATATGTAACACCATGCACACCAATTTACGACGTGTACGACGATTTGTAACGACCATGTAATATCCAAAGATCTATACGTAAGGTTGTCACAAAGATCACTCGATACAACTCTATATGACTTTTTACTTTAGGGTTAGCTTTCACCATTAGCTTACGCCGATACGCCGAACGACGTGCGCGCAACACATTTTTGACAATTGAATTACAAACAAAAGAAAACTAATAAAGTTATATTCGGTCGTGACCGACTCTTTTAGACACTTCATCGTTAACCTAAAACAGACTAAAAGAACTGAAAAGAATTAAGTTTTGGTACTCTATCGTATGGGATGAGCGCAACTGATTTTTTCTGTTTTCAGAGTACAAGTGGAAATTTATATAGTGCGTGCGCTGTACTTTATGAGAGATAAGCAAAAAATATGGAAAGCAGAGGTGTTTTCGATTTTGCTTGCATAGACGTGCGGAGGTTGTAGGCGTGTTCTTTGATCGGTTTGGGTTGTTTTTAAATTCTTGTGCATATTTAAAGCCGATATCTTCATTTTTGCCAATGGGAGAATGCTAACGACAGATACCACACGGACATGGTAACGTGCATTCCAAATTTGAAACTGGCCAAGAACTTCACTGGGTGGTTTATTGGGTTTTTGAAGCTTGTTTCTGCGCTTTATAAAAGTGTTGAAAAAAAATCAACTATCTGTCCGTCTGGCTAAGCACTTAGTACATGTGGAAAACATTCCTACGTTGGTAAAAATAAAGATTCGCCTACAAATTCGCGAAAGAGTTTGGATATGACCCGAATTTTTCAAAGGGCACGCTTACAACGTCCACACAACGCCATGCGAACTTTTATTTTGAAAATAGAAAAAATCGGCCGCGTCCACTCAATATTATTCCTTTACTTTTTTTGTCTTTTCTTTGCGCAACGGTGATGGGTATAAGAGATTCGATCACTACCGAATATGATTTTCTTACTTGCTTAACATATTTTCTTGTTCCAGGAAGTAAACAATGAATGTTGTGTTAGCATCTTTGCAATTTACGTACACTACACCTATTGCACACACTGATTAACGTAGCGGAACTATTGGTTAAAACTTTTTTGCTATTAAAAGAACGGTCCCAAGTTTCGTGCAAACATATTGTTTTTTGTGCTTGTACTTGTATCGTGAAGATTGTAAACTAAATATGCTTTTATACAATCTTTTTTTCTTTTTTTCTCTTTTAAGTGACGCAATAAACTTACCTGTTGCTGCATTTGTTGCTGCTGCTGCTGCTGCTGTTGTTGTTGTTGTTGTTGTTGTAACAACTTAGCTTCCTCCTCTCTCTTTTGCTGGGGATCCATGAAGTATAATTCTTCTGTAGAGCTGCGCAATTCTAGAGCGCCTTCTTCACGAAAGCCTAAATCAATTGATTCCTGTAGGGTGCCAGTGCCCACCTTTACTTAATTAGTTTTTTTTGGTTTTTGTTTTGTTTTTAAATTTTGAATTATACATATGAAAATATAATTTTTCATTTTTTTTTTTTTAAACATAAAATCACATCAATTTATTTTTCAACAAATCGAACAAAAAAAACGCAAATTAAAAATTTTTTTTAATTAATACCAAATTTTCATAAAAATCGTTTATAATGGATACCAGGAAGACGGATCAAAATTACAACGCAAAAAAGTGGGCATAAAAAGTATAATAAGAAAATGGAATACAAGCAAAAAATTATCATTAATTATACATTCTAGAAAATTAAATATTAAAAGAAAAAAAACAATTATTATTATTAAATAAATACTGTGACCGATTGTGTAATGTTTGGGAGACAAGTGAGCAGAAATCAAAAGTGCAAGTGGACGTTCAAGTTTTGTGTTACTGTCAACCTGTCTTGTGTGATGAAAGCAACAAAGACATTTTGAAACTAACCACAAGGAAGGTTATCTTTTACTACTTACACTGTCAAATTACATAATAGGTCTGCCGGAAAGTTCTCCGGTTCGGTTGTAGAATGAAAACCAATCCCGGTTTTCGAATATAATGGTTTCCAAAATGGTTTCTACGGCTGAATCAAGTCTTTCCGCAATCTCCGATGTTGTCAAAAAAAGGATTTCGTTCTTACATAACCTTGAGAGTATCGTCGTCAATTAAAGGTGACCACCCAGACCGTCGGCTATCAGAGAGGTCGAAATCACCTATTTTCAATTTTTCGAATCATCGCCTGTACCTTCAACAAACACTTTCAAAGAATTTATACAAAACACAGCGTATCGTAAATGGGGACTTTATCAGTAGACATAGGTTAACAATAGCTTCGCACTTGATACTAACATGAATCATAGAGAGAGAGAGAGAGAGAGAGAGAGAGAGAGAGAACCAAATATGCGTCAAATGAATATGCACACATACTTATTGAAATTTACTGCAAACGGAACGCAGAGAACTTTCCGCTAGCCCTGATACGTAGAATGAATTCTATTAAGTTTTCGAATGCCAGCAAATGCAGAAACTCTGAGATGATCCCAAGTCTCGCGAATCGAAATAGGAGAAAGTGCAACGGGATCCAAACATCCTTAGATCAATTGTATTAATTTTATCCCTACAAGTGAGAAAGAACACTCTACGAACATATTGCCTTAAAAGCAAGAAATCAACTCAAGATTAAATTAATTGACTGAGTTCCTGGCCGTTATATTGATATTGGTATTCATTCGTTCATAGGCAACTCTCCAAATTTCCTTCTCATGCATTTATCAACGTAGAGGCAGGAGAGAGACAATCGATCAGGTGATGTAAATTAAATAACAAGCAATTAACTTAATTTTTTCACATGTTGTTCTTTTCACGTTTCATACCCACTTTTCTTTCATCATTTTATGAGAATCATAACCCAGTACAGGCCGTAAGCCTTGACAATCAGACCGATCAGTAACAATTAGAACATTGTAAATATAACAAGAACATCACCTCTTCCAAACTATCGCGGCAATGTGCTCCATTCCGAAACGGTTAAATAGCTTGTTTGCAAGCTTCAATCGCTTAAATCCGTACACGCTTGATTGCCATTTATTTTAGTTAATGCCCAGGATTCTAGCAGAGCAGTGGTTTAACTTTTTCAAAGACATCAAGATATGGCTCGATTTGGCGCCTTCATCGGATCAGCCGCTGTGGCCACTACGTATTATGACTATATTCAGTTGCAACTTGTTTTTTTTTTTTTGGTACTGTACTTATCTTCTTGTGGGAAATAGATGGGAAAAGTTGTGGCCAGGTAAGGGCTATGCTTTGAATAAATTATTTTGCATTATTAAAAGATGGTTTGTGTAATTAAAACCTTTGCAGTACCCAGAGTTAGGTTTCCGAGATCGTGCATATATTTATCCTTGGTCACTATTGAAATCTCTCCGCATGGATGTATGGGCTTAAGTAGGCCTTAAGATGTCGGCTTCGAAACATTGGAAGTTCTTTCATGCAGCTTGTCGTTGAAAATGGGACAAATCAACCAAGGGATATGCACGCAGCAAGACGCGAACTGAAAACATCCTTGTTTTCAAAACCAAAATATAAAATTTGGTATTTTGGTCATTAACCATAAACTACATAAAGTACAACGATGCAAGTTTTCATTCTATCCTATAGTAACTGTACAAAATAGAACAAATCGGCCAGATCCATTCCGTAATGTAGACGATAAGTATTCAATACTTCGATATATCTCACTTCAATGATCTTTATCCTTCCAGTTATGCTGCTAGAAAGGATTGCCATATAGGTTCAACAATCGAATATTGACTGTTTTTATACTACTTGTGGTACACGGAACATTAATTTTGTGAGGATGTACGTGTCAGCATCGATGCAGGAAATGCTGTGATTTAAGCTTGTCTGTCTCACCTGTGTACATGAATGTTGGTCTTGGAAGGTGTCATCCACAGAACATAATCTATTCAGAGTTGCACGCTGATTAAGAATAAAACACTTTACAGGGTCTCTGAAGCTTTCGTTTGAGTGTTGCAAACATTATGACGAAATGAGTATACGTGGTTATTAAAAATCATACCACCTCTCTATGTATGCATTTGCTTTTCAGATAAACTTACATACACGAGAAACTCATCACCCATTTTCGTTAAAAAATATCGAAAGCTAGATCTTGTTGCCATAAAAAATATTGCTTTTCAAGAAGGCACCCATATGGGAAGTGTACCTAACAATCGACCTGTGTTATCCAAACGTACCACGGAAAAGTTATATGCCCAATCGTTGTTCTGAATTAATTTTCATCATACAAATCTAAAAATATGACTTTCTCTAGTCGAAAATCATATAACAAAACTTCAGTCTATGTTAAGTTTCTTCGGGCATCACATGCATCCTTAAGAGGTTAATATATCTTGTACCACAAACAGTTGAGTGCAGAAATATGCATTCACCTATTATAAGCCATCTCCCTCTGAGCTGTACTAGAAAATTCATGAGAAATTGCAAGTTGTTCTCCGTTGTTCTTACTCCCTCCGTGTCCGGGATAACGACAATATTACAAAATAAAACTCTTAGCTGAAAAAACTGGGTTAGTAAAAAAAAAAGTGCCAAGAATTGATTTAAGACGTTATGTAAGTGAGATAAAAACCTGTCTTTATGGAAAAGAGAGGAAAAAAATCGAAAAGATAAACTAGGAAGAAAAAGAAAAACATACCGAAGAACAACATTAAAATGGAAGAAGACGGTAAAAACAAACACCCAGAGCCACAGCAAAGCAGAATAGCAGTGACAGTGAACACAGACAACAGACAACAGAGTTGTTGTTGTTGTTGTTGTTGTTGTTGTTACATATTCAATGGGAAGTGCAGTGCGAGTGTATAGTATGTCTGTGTCTGTGTCTGTGTGTGTGTGTGTGTGTGTGTGTGTGTGTGTGTGTGTGAGTGTGTGAGTGCTCTGTTTGTGCTATAAGAAACTATTGACGTAAATTACACATAGCGTAAGCCAAGTCAAAGCAAAAAGAAAGAAAGAAGACACCTTCGTAGGCTAAAAGTTTATGTCCGACCTGTACGTCAGACTTCCGCCCCCGCACGCGCGACAAAAGCATTAAAACAAGTTAAAGGGAAATCGTTAAAAAAAGAATCACCTGTTCAAACACATTTTCTGGACTGCTCTCGCGACTATCCTCTTCATGATGTGATGACGATGAGGCGCGACTCAATTCTATGCGGGGCGTTGAAGGTGTGCATAAAGTGCTCGCACCTTTGTAAGTGTTTAACATTTCGACAGCAGTCACTGCTCCACCGCCACCTGAACGTTTACCACCAATAGTGCCGTTCGTGTTTAATTCCTGTTTAACTTTGGCCTTAACTCCTTCATCATCGCCATTATAATCGGTGTTTGCTTTCGCTGTCGTTGTTATTGTTGTCACTGTTACTGTTGCTGATGCTGACGTCTGTGCTTGCGTTATTTGCTTAGGACCATTTCCTTTCATCATTTGTGCTTCTGTTCGCTTTGTTTCCGTTATTGCTGCTGATCTATTCATTCGATGCTGCTGCTGCTGATAGTTCGCTTGATTTTTATCATTTGTTTCCATCTGTAATTTAATTGAATTTATTTAGAAATAAAATGTTCTTTTGTTATTTTTTATTATTTGTTCTAATTATTAATAATTCAATCGAAATTCTTCAGACGGTTACGTATGAACACTTTTTCTATTGAATATAATCGCAAGCAATGCATGCATATACCTTCCATTTTCTTAGTAAAACAGTTCACGTTACTTAAAAAACATAAATGCAGACAAAGCCATCTCTAATAGATTTCTAGACAATAAGAGCGGAATTTTTCATCGAACACAAAGCAATATCCGAGTAATCTGATCTCATCTAAAAAAAACACAATTTTAAAATATGGCCTTGAAATCGTCAAATTAATTAAAAATCGTTACTAATCGCCTCGCCCTGCGTAATGAATTGAACTGTGCCCGCCATGAATGCAATATGTCGTGTCACTGAAGTTAGCTTCGACTTCTTCTTCTAGTTACTCGTGAAACAAGTGAAATTTCAACTGCCCCTCTGTCAGTCGTCATTTTTGCATTCCAAAGGCCAAATGGTCTCCTTCTACCGAACGCTGCACCTCCACTTCTCTCCCTCGCCTAATTAATTTTACTTTTAATAGTGTACTTATGCATATGCTAAGATAGCGGAACAACCGGCCTTCACATTCAGTCTCACACAAACTCTTTTCCATTGCAAGGCCGTTATCTAAAAAATATTCATCCGCCTGAATGACAAAGGAGGCAAAGGGTCTCGACTAACAACTCAATGACCGCGGGTTCAAATCTCAACTGCAGTAGTGTTTTCAATAAGACCCGTAGTTAGCCCGTAGACGCTAGCGCTTTAAGAATTCAGTATTCAGAAGATGAATGATTTAATAGTTATGATAAAAAAGTCTACCGAGAATTTGAAACAGGAAGAACTGTTAACAGTTACCGGATTTCGTTGGCAACTTTATTTGCTGCATTCATATCAATTTGTTAGACGATCGATCAAGGGGCTTACAAGTAAAACAGCAAAGAAAATAATGCGAAATAAAATGACTCGTTTATATTAGAGACGAAGATTTGTTGAAGTGATACCACAAAATGGTTACGTTACAACCGTTTGTTTTGTGTTGTTGTACGGACAATATCAAACTTGTGCAATGCTTGCCCTTTTGTATTCAAGCCACGAATAGCAGTTTCGCGGACACTCTGAGCAGCAAATCTGATAAACAATTTCAATGTTCCGATATTGAAGATGGATGGAATCGAACCATTCCCATCATCCAACAGAAATCGACGTAAAACCGTAGTTCGCCACATTAAATGAATGTGAAACATTTGGATGAGAGGCGACGACTTTTGAACTTCCTCTCTTATAATTAATTGTTGTGCAAAATATAAACCTTTATATGGCAGGACGATTTAATTTTTAGCATTATATATTATTATTGAAATTATATTAGAAGAGTGATTTAGCATAAAACTGCGGTGTTTACTGCGGTGGGTTCGGACCACAGAGATCTATTTTTCTGACCTCCTTCCATGTAAGCATTCTCACGAAAAGGTAGCCTTTACACGGCAAGGCAAAAGGGTGTGCCTTTCGATATTTTTTGATGAAAATAGTTACATATAGGTATTTAAGGATCGGTCTGGGCTGATTATAAAATTTTAATGTTCTTTTTTTTCATGTTTCTTCGCATTCGTGCCTACCATGAAGCAAACTTGAAGGTAAAAAAATATCGAACTGGTTAGGTTTTGGTTTGCTTACAAGGTTTCTACATCATTATTAATCATCTTGTTGTGCAGGGATTTTCGCGCGACGCGAAGGTTAGAAGTGTTGTGTGAATCAAACATTAAATTATTTTTGGATAAAACAGCGAAAATCCTAAGTAAACTATCATAAGAATCTCGTATACAGATTGAATCATGAGTACGCGCGTATGGATCGAACAACTTTGTTTTTTGGAATTTTCCTTTTTGTTTCTTTTGATACATCAATTAATGGTAGGTTCTCCCACTTCTTTATGAAACTAAAACTAAGGTTAAATCAGTCAACTCTGTCATGTTGAATATGCCAATACCTCGATCGCATATTGATTCTAGAACAAAGCAGCCATGAACGATTGAACGACGTGTGGCGGCGACGCATCACCGGGTAGCCGCTACTCGAAAGCTAGAATTCGGTATTGTAGTGGTTCATAGTATAAGCAAGTCCCGTCATGACAGTCAGCAGATTGTTGAATAAGTCATCCCCTTCGGCGCAATGCTCACCCTATTACTCCTCCATTCGCCAAATAGTAGCTTGCAAACACCCAATTTACCTACGTCGCAATTGGGTACAGGCGTTTACTGGCACGCTCAAGTTGCTTACACAAAAGCACAAGCAAAACGCTCTACTAGCTATACGCAGCAAATTCGTTGTTTAAGTATAGATCCGTAAATATGAAAATACCTTTTCCTATTTGTTTTAATACAATTTAATATCAAATAAGTCCCAATAGTTTTTTGTTTTCTTAACTTATTCTACCAAAGTAACTGCGATAAAAATGAAATCCCTTACGCTTTATCAACCCCCATAAAAATGGAAGGAAACCTCTATCTGCCTTATCTTATTATTTTCTTAATACATTTTTAAATTGTGTCACAAAAACCATAACAAATAATGTCACAGACATTTTGTTGTTTCTAAATTAATCTTCATCGGTACTTTATCAGTAATTTAAAAATGTGTGTTACCCCACAATTTTGCTCTCTCACAATTACATTAGCACGTAATCGCATCTTCTTGTATCATTAGAAAAATTCGCAGTTAACCATGCACCTCTTATCCCTACCGAAACGGGCTCAATGCGTACCTTGGTCTAAAGGAAATATATTACACACACACACACACACACATAGACAATTGAAATTATTCATTTATATATGTGCGCACGTAAATGCACAAGAAAATGCACTAAAGCGCAATGAAACAATTTAAAAACTTCATGTACATGTATGTAATATACATATAGACGGCTGCACGTATATGTGTCCTTATGACCCTTAAGGAGTGCAAAACCGAAAAATAAAAAACAAATCTTTTCTTTAAGCACTAAAAAATTTTCATGTAAAACCTTGAACAGAAAAGAAAAAAAAAGGAATTTTTATTTTGAACTTTTTTTATTCTACCTTGTGATTGCTGTTGATCCTGATTAAATATGCGCTTCTAAGTATGCTGCACAAATGCATCTAAATCATGAAATATTTATTATAGGCCACGTACACTGTATACACTACTCTGCATTAGGCGACAAAGCGCATTGAGAAGCGAGCACACACACACACACACACACACACACACACACACACACGCACGTGCATATAAATGGTACATATACAGAGCATATATGTGTTATTTTTTTAAGGCCCATTTTGTGCCTTCTTCTCAACATAGCCGCATATAATACATCGATCAACAATTTCCGGGACCACGTAGAACATTTTTCCACAATTAATTAATTTTCCACAAAAAATTAATTCAACGCTTCCACAACATGTCTTCAATGCCCTTTTTGTAGAGAGACAGTCAAAATCCGCTTCAGTTTTTGTAGTGGCGTCATCATTCAATTCAAATCTTTTTCCGTAGGCCAATAGTGGCTGCCGATCAGATCCGAACGATATGATAGAGCAGAAATTCGAACTTTTAATTAGGCAATTTTTTTATTGCAACCATAGACTTGTGCTGGCATCCATTCGTTTCATTGTGAATAAGCGTGGTATCCACTTGAAAACCAGCTTTCCTTTGGCAAATTTTTATGCAGATTATTGAATACATTGGCTTTCGACATCTCCAAAATGTCAGCTCATTCTTCTTCGCCCCTCGATTATCGTGACTTATGACGACAAAGAGTTGTCATAAAACCTTCCAGGCCAATCCTGAATTTGTATAGTGCTTTTGACCCCATCAAAAAGAAAGGCTTAAACTATCAACAAAATTCGTTTTTCTATTATTTGGAAACTGGCAAAAGTATTATCACCAAAGGTTCAGGGTTTGAAGTTAATATTTATTTGTGAATCCCAGGAATTTTTGATCGATATCATAAACATACGTATATACGTACGAGTTCAGTAGGCATAAAATTGAGTTTGGATGCATGGGTTTGAGTTGGTTTAGCTAGAGAAAGTTCATAAACCTTGAATTTAAGTTAAACAAAATAAAAAAAAAATTTGTTTTGAAGTATACATGTGAACACATAAGTGCTCTGCCGTTTAACGTAACGTAATTTAAAATTGCATTTAGTCATTTTCGAGAGATTCGCAAAATTCATAACTTTTTGCAAGTTTTCCTTTCTTTCTGCCATTTTTCAATTTTTGACTATTGGTTAAGAATAACTTGCGTTGCGTTTTTCACTAGCGCCTAAAATCGCGTAACACTCGACCTATCATCAAGTAATGGCGTAATGGTCTTGGCAGAAAAATAGCAAAAGCTTACCAATGAAAGTGGCACATGTTTCCTTTAATAAAATTTGTTTAAATTACAACAAAATATGTGTTTGAATTTTGCTAACAAAACAGAAAAAAGCACCACGAATTTTTTCCTTAATCTAGTAAAGGTATGAATTATAGGCTCTTGTATTGGAAACCTGTTATCTGTTCGATAATATGTCTTTACATTGAGTGCCAGCGAAAGATAGCAATAACTCCCAGACGATAACTACCAGCGGGGAGTGGGTTTTAAGAGCGCATAGTATTTTTTGACTTGCTGGATGTTTGAGCTGAAAACTGCATTTGCCGTTGACGTTTTATGTTTTTTGGTTTTTTTTTTTACCTTGCAAGTAATCATAGGGTAGCTTTCTACGGATGGAACAGCCTCGTGATTTTTATACGAATTTTTAAATAGGATTCGTGTCGTGGTAGCGTTTCATCATTAAAAGAATACTCATCCTTCCCCAGAGAGTATTAGCAATAGATGAAGTTGGCCGATTATATGTCATCCTTGAGTAGTTTGCTTAAATACTGCAACATAGGCGTGCCTCTGAGGGTTTTAAATTAAAGAACTTAAAAAATATACAAGGCTGGTGTATGATCGAGGAAAATGAATGTTTTCATCACGGGCCAGCGATCGTAATCGTCTTTAGAATAATTGTGTGGTCGATGCAACCTTAATGATGTTTACAAAAGGATGTTTCCAACGAACGAAGCTCGACCATAACCGCTTATGCCGATTGATATTGTGTCTTTCTGGTGATTACATTAAAAGATTTAGTAACTCCAAGATCTAGTTTGAACAGTTGAACAATGAAACTCATTGCAGTCGGAGACGCGTTCGGTGTGGAGAATGCGATGACTCAAAAAGAGTAACGGGACGGCCGGGACGGCCGGGACGGCCGCAATGAAAAATTCCAGGAATGGTAATCTATCCCGTCATTGAATCGATAAGAAAACTTTTTCGTTTTCGGAATCTAAGGAAATTTGTAAATAAATTATCGATGACGCTCTCAGAATACATCCGATTCACTTTATCACGTATAGTTGAGGAATATATCAGTTATTCAAGCTTAATACTAGTGAGTGCGCAAATACGACGAAAGTATTTTTTGTTCTTTCCTGAGATTAAAAAGACAAAACAATTAGATTATAAAGTGGAATTCTGTTAAGTTCGCAAATTATTAACTAAACTGACTGAAAAAACCCTCTTTTGATTTGCGAAGAGAAGCGTCAATGGGTAAAGTGAAACAAGCAACCTAGTACAGCTAGAGTTTTCTCATTGGTTCGAGTAAGCACTAAGCCATGGCATCATGCTTGCGACCACAGCTTGTCATGCCTAGTTAAGCAAATAATTAAATTACATTTAAACTAAGGTTATCTTCAGGAAAAAATGTAATTAATTTACTAAGCAAATAAAGCAATTATCGAACACTTGGCGCTAAACAGATAAATTACTAGAGAGAGAAGCAGAATCACTATAGTGAGACGCAGGCCATCATTAAACACCCTACATCATTTCGCTTAATACAGCTACCCATGTAACGAAATAATTCAAAATAAGCTATTATATGGGAAGTGATTGAGAAAGTGTTGCGATCCGAGCCAATTTCGATAGCGTTCGTGACAAAACTAAACACAATATGAAGGTACACCCAATTTAATCGAGACATCTCAAAAATTGCGACCAAGAGGTTGAATACGAAATAATAAAACGAGTAGATTGGCAGATGGACAGACACACTTTAACAAGCGACTATGAAGCGACCGGTCTAATAAAAGGTGGAGTCTCCCTCCAGTCGCTCTACTTGCTGCATAGATCTGCGGGAGCTTAACATACCCTTACACCACAAGCCTTGTAGCGTATGAAAACTGGTGGGTATTAGTGCACAGTTTCTTCAATAAAACCTCAAACTTTTTTTATCATTCTACAACATTGAGTATATTGGGAGTTTTTTGCTTAATAGATTTTTATGTTAAAATATGTTTTTTTTTAGTTTCCCTTACTTTTTTTTTATAATAATAAAAAAAAATTCAGCTATGACATCAAAAATTTATTGGAATTTATTTGAGAATAGTTTCGAGTGAACCTTTCCGATGAGAAAAGTTAAGACTACGTGAGCATCTCTTCTTTTATTGTCTTAAACGAGGTAAGGCGATTCAGGACGCGAGATTCGTGGATCAACTTTTACTTACATTTAATTCCAGGCTCTTCACCACAACATTATGTTGCAGGCTTCCAAATCGAAAATTTTTCTTCTCTTGCAATATTTTTTTTTTGTACTTGTGGTTTTTTTTTTTTTTTTTTGAAACCTTAAAATTTATTTTTTTTTTTTAATGTTTTTGTAAATCCGTTTACTTTGAAATTATAAAAAAAATTTATAATAATACTAATAATAATAATAATGTTGTTTTATTGAATTAATTAATGTATTGGTTTCTGTGTTTTTTATTTTATTTCCTATAAACTTAATAATCCATTGCTCGGTTTATGTATTGTAACTTTCTAGTAAAAATTAAGTTTCCTTGATTAAAATTTTCTTCTAAACTTTTTCCCATTTAACCTAAAAATAGGCTTTAATTCTTCTTTTTTTTTTTCTTTTCTTCTGCACTGCTTGATAAATTTTTTATGTGCACTTATTTCCAATGAAGAAGAGGATATACATCCGCATTAATATATAAGTTAACCACGCTCACTCGCTAAAAAGACCAAACTAACCAATCTAACTAACTGTAAAGCAAGAATCATTACCGTTTACAGTAGCAGCTGACTTTTTTTCATTCATCATACCAGCCAACATACGTAGTACATACAATTTAACTGCAATTAAACTTTATCTATGACTTTCAGATTTTCTACCCTCACCTAAGAGCTTTAACATAACAGCTGTTATTATGGATAAAAGCTTCGGTTACAAATAAGCTTCTCTCTCTCATTAGCAATCTCTCTATCTCTATCTCTATCTCTTTCTCTTTCTTCCCCCTTCTCTCTCTCATCCTTTTTCGCTTTCTCTCCGCTTTGTTATCTTTCTTCCTATTTCAATTTACATCCACCTCTCCTTTTGTTTACCTATTTCGTCTGTCACGCTTACATACGACACACAAACGATGGTTGTATTCAAACTTGGTGATAGTCGAAAACGCACATGTTTTCTTAACTTTTCCAAATAATATAGAGATGCCGTTAATTTGTAACACCAACCAACGCCTAATGACACTCACCACCCTTCAAATTATCCACTTTCATACAAGTATTTACGCGCACATATACATACATATACAGCCTTATGTACATGCATATTTAACAATTATAAGTTTCCTAATGTATATAAGTTAACTTTTAATACGTATATATATATATATATGTATTTACGCTTATCTAATGTATATAACACTGCGATGCCTTTTAGGCACGTGACTAAATTTAACTATCTCGCCATCTACAACGATATATATGCATGTCACGATAAGCGAAGACGCGATACAGCGAATGTCTTCACAATAAAATGAATTAAAATTTAACACTATTAGCCAGTGAAGTACTTGAGAAGATGGGCAAGAGGGGATGGGTAATAACAAGTTAATATTCAGCTTTAACTGCAAATGCTCTTTATTTCATTCAAGTGTCAAAACTTGAATTAATGTTTTATTCGATTATACTTCCCTCAACCTTGCTCTTGTGCGCTTCCTTTTTGCCACTAGTGAAATAATTAGCTACTGATAAAACAAATTGTCTCATCGACAATTTTGCGGCACGTATATATATATACACTTGGTGGTTTGCTGAGCGAACAGCGAGAATCGGCGAAAGCCGTTCGAAGCGACCAGATAAGTAGCATGTGAATGAATTGTCGGAATGTCATAACACTTTGAAACTTTTCTTTTGAAAATAGGTACTATCCAGACATGGCACGCGTCTGTCAATGATGTTGCCATATATATGTCAACAATTTCGTTTACGAGAGTGTAAACCAAATTCATGTCGAAGATTACAATCTGTACTAAATATAAAAATATATTTAAAGCAAGATTCTGCCTATGTGTTCATAAATTTACTTCAAATCACACAACCGCACCAGTTCGTAATCAACGTAAGGTCCCCAGTTTATTTAAACATTAGACATGCTCATCCCTCTACTCTTTCTCTCTCTCTCTCTCTCTCTCTCGTTCTTTCTCTAGTACTCCTTCTTAGGATTGTTTCCGATCAGGAGCCTTGGCGTACAATTCTACAATACAAATTGGGAAATGCATGTGAACGGACAGAGAAATATGATTTAGAATCTGTACCAGGTATCAAAATTGGCACAAATATGTTTAAGCGTGTGAGAAGTAACGGCAAAGCACATGTAGAATTATGATAAGTGGGCGTGGATCCCGAAATATGCAATGCTTTAGGATTATGGGCACTAAGCGTGTCACAGTTACGGACACACTCTTCCCTTTAGATTGTCCATACTTCCTAGACGCCACGCAACTAATAACCCCTTGGCTTATTAATGGACAAAGAGCAGATATAAACCCAGCATACAATTAGGCACCAACTCACACTAACTTCTCTGGCCCCTCAACAATGCACAGGCGTGTTCGTTAAAACTTGAGCCTACTTTGAGGCTGAATTCTTGGTAGAGAAGTCTGCAAGATGACGACTCTTGGCACTTTCGATGACTTTTCCAAGTTTGGGTTGCCGACGCCGGGAAGCCCCTTCAGAACAGTTGGCATGTAGAGATCTATCCCGTCATGCCTGATTATTTCACATTTAAATTGAACGTGCAGCCCTAACTGGATAGTAGTGGTGGCGGGTTCACATTTCAGTACGGGATCCGGCAGCCGCATCCTTTACTTGAAAAAAACTCGAAAAAATTGAAATTTTCGATTCCTTGGCCGATCTTTTCTATCGCTTTTATAGTAAATAAATTTTATTATTTTCCTAATTTATGAGTAATGAACCCCTCTTTTGAAAGCAGAGCTGTTTTAAGATTATATTATTATGTGGGTGTGTCCTTTGACGAGTTTAGACAGTTTTTGGTATTAAACTACGTGCGACAACTTCCGTTGTTTTTACGAAATTTGAAGCCAAGTTTTGCATTTTTGTTACTCGGACAGATAGATAGACGGACGTGCTTAAATCGATTTAAAATTTGACAATGAGCAAGAATATATCCATTATTGGGGTCTCCGAAGCTCTGTTCTAGATGCTGCAAACGTTTTGACGGAAAGAACACACTCTGCCCCATACTCTTCGAAGGGCATAAAAAAAAAAAAAAAATCGAAGACCATTTCAGTTCCACAACAACGAAGATAAATAGTAACAAATCTTTCAATTCCTCAAGTGTTGAGGGTCGCGTTAAAAAAGAATTCGAAGCAAAGTAAGGCGGGCAACAAAATCTGTTAAAACACTTCTTCAATTAATTTTACCTATATGTAGCTTAAATTTGGATAAACTCTACATGAGAAATTCATTTATTATCTCTGTTTTTATTTGTTATAAACAACAATAGTAAAAGCAGCAACAATAACAACGAAAAGATACCAACAATGTTTATGACCTAAAATCTTAATGTTTGCCTTTTATTTATTACATTTTCATCGTGTGGTCTTACTTGCTACATGACCTCATATAGAAATGTCAATGTGTATGAGTGTATATGTGTGTATATATGGAATATCTGAGAATATGTATATTTACATATTTGCTACAACTTACTTCTTGATTTTCTTGAAATTCGCCATTACGATTAATATCCTTGGCATCCGTTGTTATGGTTGCCGCTGTTGCCGCAGCAGTTGCTGTTGGAAATTGTTGCAGGCCAAATTGTATAGTGGTTGAAGTATTTAGATCAACTGTATTGGTTACATAGCGAGAAGGGCTGGTAGCAGCAGCAGTAACAGCAGTAGAGCCAGTAGTCGCAGTAGCGAGGGGTGTTAGGGAATCCTCAAAGGATTTCTCGAACGAAGCTATTGGCGCCGGGCCAAGACGTTTTTGTTTGCGTAGATCCATTATAAAATCATTGAATTCATTCAGCTTGAAACTTTACTACAATTGTTACAAAATTACGAGCTCCTCTTCTTCCTATGCTTTGTGAGGGAACTTTACAACGCAACCATGTTTTCGACTGAAAATAAAAGAAAACAAAATAAAACACCAAAAACAAAAGACTGAACTTCAGTTTTCAAAAAATCATAAGGAAAGGACAGACAATCATTTAATTTATTACAATTAGCGCTTTTGTCTGCTTACATATATACATACATATAGCATGAGTCTGGTATGAAGACGTAGCAATCTGTTTAAAGCTTATCAAGAACTATAGCTATAAACGAAAATATTCAATAAAAAAGAAGAAGAAAGTTTAATGCACTTACTAGTGCAAGAACGTTAGTTAGTACTGAGCAAGTCACTAGCAACTGAAATTTTACGTCGCGATAAATATTTGAAAATTTTCAGTCAGTAAATTCTAACTTATATGCGTAAACTTCCTGTAGCTTAAACTGTTGATGTTAATATTGTGTGTGTAGTGCGTTCGAAAACATACGCGCCTCCTAAAGAGCACTTCGTTTAGGATTAAGTTCCCTATCGTTTTCATTATCATTATTTAAAAAAGGGTGATCCTTCGATGGCAGGATACAATTACGGTACTTGTGATTTAAAAATAACCCACTTTTAGCCACATAAAGGATTCTTTTAAATCCTTTATTATTTCATATCTGTCGTCTCATCAGTCTCGAGGGGAGCCCGAAGAAAGCTTGTGGCTACTCAATATACCGGTTTGTTCTGGTGCCACACTTTCATATAAACCCCTATGTACGTTTGAATAATAATGAACACACCGTAAGGATTATTATAGAAAGGTGGCGAGTTACATGCAAAGTCCCATCACCTGATTTCGAACATTTTTTTTAAAAATCAATTTGCAAAGCCATTCCGAGTAATTTATGTTTGGATGGAAAGGACGCGTTCTTTAAACTTTAATGAAAGAAAAGCAGAGGTTTAAATAAATACTCCCATGTCTTACATAGTAGAGGCGCGTACGTTTTGGAGGGTAGAAACAACTTCAACTCCTTTTCAAACCACACGGATTTTAGTATTTAATGAAAAAAATTTAAGAGCACAGCTTAGAACAAGACAAACGGAAGTGAACATATCAACGAGCTAAGTCCAGTATAAGATATAAGGTTGCGAGCGACAATGCTTGCAAACTGAAGCACTGGCTCTTAAAACTGTCCTTTCACATTCAAAAGGAATGAGATGATCACAAACGGGGAGTGTAAGAGAGAAAGAAGCATTTCCGAGATTTCTTAACTGCTTAAGTAGGGCGGTATTTACCGTTTGTGTTTGCTCTTGCTTGCTCTGGCAGTTGTTGTATGCCAGCAAGTGTATCAGCAGTTCCCATAAGTCCATAATTAGGTTAAGCAGTAAATTTTGCGGAAAATGAAATTGCGTACAACAGGCGACGTTCTGGCGTTTACCTTCTGCCACTAGATATAATTATTTTTACTATTACTAATAAGCATTTACCATTATTGCTGTTGCGCGGTATGCGCACTTGCGTTGCATTAGTGGTAAGGAACAACAACCAGTTCCGAAAAGTTCATCACTGAGAAGATATTTTACGCAAATTAAAGCGTGCTTCATGAGATTTGCTTTTGGCCGAGATTTTAGCGATGTTCCACGCTTCAGTTTTTAGTCGCGGCATGAAAGCTCGCCTATCACTTAACACTTGACACATTGGTATCTAGGTCAAAACAAAAGCTTGAAAGGAGAGAATCAACCACAAACCAGATGAAAACAATCCCAAGTCAAGGTGAGAGTTTTTTCAAAATAAACAACTAACGGAATCTCTAATGTGTACTTATTATTAAATGAACGACTCCATTCGGCATACACATTCGTTACTGCGTTGACGAAAACCCAACAATTAAAGTTTGAAGTGTTTCCTTACGCATCTTCTTAGGCCACATTTATCTCATAGCACTGCTTTCACTTTTCAAGATTGAAACAATTTGCTCTTTGATAAAACGTTTACCAACAATGACGAGACGAAGATTACCCGTTCTCATGGCCATAAGATACTGGAACTATCGCTGGGGAGAGCAGGTCGGGCTAAAAGCAGACTAAACAAAAATGCTCTTGTCCCAATTTTGCGTATACTCCTCTGCTAGTCGATCACTTGCAAAAACAAACTGTTTCATTTTGAAGGGGGACTTCCAACCCCTTGATATAGATCATAAACGAATGGGAAGGTAGATGGGGAATCGGCAAAAATATTGCTGACTAAAAGCATATTACATGGGTGACTGAGTACAGGCAGAAATACTGTTGAATTAGAACAGTAAACTTTATCAGACAGAAGCACTGCTTAGAGCAGTAAATAATATGGTTAGTCTATGACAGCAGATAGATAGTAAGTTCGAGCTATAATGTCGATTCAGTAACTTCAGTACCGTAGGACTTAGATATGAACATAGAGTGTCAATTGAACAAAAAGATATTCATCTGAACACCTTCAAGCTGAGCATCTAAAGATCGGCAACCGACATAAATTTCGTGAGTAAACCCGAACAAATGGACAACTTAACAGAAATTGTTGAAACGATGCAAAAACATATGCTGATCAGATATATGTTTTATGAGATTTCAAGCTGCATTCCTGCGCGTCGCATACGTTTTGTCGAAACTACTTGGTACACTGTCATCACTCCATGGTCGCAATCATCGTGCAACTGGACGTGAAGTGGCCCGTTTTCCCGATTATGTGCACTTGTGATAAGTAAAGAACAGATTAAAAACAGATTACATGACGTTTCACTCTCTGTGCGCGCTAATAGTATCATTGTTTATTTGTTATTATTAAACTTGTTTCATAAGTGCACCAATAACAACCATTTTGCAATCGCCTTTGTAGCAATGGCAACAGGTTCGAAATGAAAATTGTAAAATGGGGGGATTATATAAAAACAAGAAAAAAAAAGCTAAATAAAAAAGAAATAAGAGAACTGAAGAAAAATCTGTGACGTCATTGTCAATTAATAATTTCTTTTTTTTCTTACACATTAATAAAACTTCTCTCCAATTTTTAGTTAGCGAACACATCATTCAATAAGTTCCCGGTCTGACACACATATGAAAACACTGTGGGCAGGCCAACATGATTTCTGGTTATTACCAACCTTCAAGCGATACTTATCAAAGCTCACAGGTTATGGTGATATTAGTTATTTTCGCAACAATGCAAACAAATGCGTAAACATTGCTTTTTGATGAAAATAAACACCACTAAGAGAGGTACACGTGCTTTACCCTTATAAGAACAAATGGACGGACAAAACCTACTCATCGAACGGACAGACCTTAAACCATGGGCTGTTCTGCACCCCACCCTACCCATGGTCTCCTCCGGCCCATGATGACTAATGGGAGATTGCGAAGTTGGATCCGATGACCCGCTAACCTGCTTTCCTCTCACACAAAAAAAAACTGTAGCACATTTTCTCATACACCGATGAAGAACCTGCTTGCTGCTGGAGATGATGACAATAATATTAGAGTTGATGAAGTTAATAATCAACTTCCGTTGATGATCAATCTTAATTTCATAACTTCT
Organism: Glossina morsitans morsitans; assembly: GCA_001077435.1. Classification (NCBI taxonomy): domain Eukaryota; kingdom Metazoa; phylum Arthropoda; class Insecta; order Diptera; family Glossinidae; genus Glossina; species Glossina morsitans. The sequence continues at coordinate 9,027 of CCAG010006532.1, read as the reverse complement.
ACTATTTTTTCTGTTCGTATTTCAAGCACGATTCGTTTGCTTTTTGTTTGCAATGATGAACTGTACTAATGTCATGTAAGCGCTTATATGCGCTATTTCGCAAAAATCCGTAGAAACGTAGAGTTGGAGATACTTTTACTTACCTAGTTAGAGAAGATCGCAAATAGAACAGTTTTCTCTTATTCACCTTAAATTACACAAATATATATATTTTCCTCCAAGCTGTATAATTCACCGAACTCGGAAAACCCTTCCTCATTCTCTTTTCTTCACATGCTGGCAAAAATTTACCCTCAGCATCTTTCATTTATGAACGAGCAAAATTAAAAACTTGACCTTCAACAGGGTTGCAACTAATATTATAAAATATAACCACATGTTACAGGGGATTTTAGCAGCAAGTCACCAGAATGGCACTCGAAAAAGTCAGACAGAAGCGGCATTACAGTGAACGAAATGATTGTATCATTAAATCTGATTGTATTGTACGCTGACTTTGTCCCTGCTTTCCAAAGAGGAACAGAGGGCACGGTAGTAAACATAACTATAGCTTCGCCAATGTCCGCAGATCGATGTACTGGTTGGATAGTGGCAGAAAGCGACACCTTAAGCGACGACCAGTATATTTATTTCGATATAGACCAAAGAAAACGGACCATAGTACACTAACCCCATCAGCATACCTTGATATATATATATATATATATATATATATATATTTGCAAAACAAAAGTGAGATGTTCCAACAGAAGAAAGAAGTCAACATTTTCGGGGAATCAAGAAATAAGTGAACTGAGGTCTGACCTTACAGTAACGGAAATGTTGGAAAGAATTAGACGAAGACATAATCAACGATCCGTGTGGCAACAAAGTTGGCCGCAGGAAGCTTATAACAGGAATTACGAATTCTACTTGGCGCAAATAATAGTAGAAAAGCTGATCAAAGCAACCAAGCATCAATCCAGAGCGGAAATAGAGTTAACAGTAATCTTGCCATATGGTTACAGTGGAAAATATCCAGACAACGTATCGAACGTTGAAAAAGGAGAAAGCACCGTGGCCAGACGAGAGAACAAACGAAGTAATACAATTGGTTGGTAAAATATGGCCGGATTAACCCGGCCATACGTAGAATTTAGACCTCAGGCCGGGCATTTTTCCAACACTGGGAAAAAGTCAGCATCTGGTCTTGTTAGAAAAGCCCGGCAAGCCGTTAGGTAGCCCGTGTTCTTGTAGACCTATCTGTTTCCTGGACGACGTAGGCAAACTTTTCAAAGAGTTGCTGTTAACGAGATCAGAAAAAGGATTGGAAAGCCGGGGCTTCGCCAATTTGGCTTAGTCAAACAACGATCGACGATTGATGCTGTGGAGGAAGTGGTCTTGGCAGCACCAAAAAGCGAGGATGCAAAGGGGTTGTGCACTGTCACCACGTTGGACATCAGAAAAGCCATTAACACGGCGCACTGAGAAACCATCATAAGGCGTTTGTACTTGGCTGAAACGATAGACAGCTACTTGTGTAACAGAAGTGTACTGTGCAATACTGACGACGGCATAAGAGAACACGGAATTACTGCGGGAATACCACAAGGGTCCATTCCATAAGTCCCTTCCTTGTTATAAGCTTTTCTCTCCTTTTTCCTTTATGAAAATTTCTGGATTCCTTTCCAAAAGATGCATGACTTCTTGACAAATGCTCTTATAGAAAACCCGTAAGAATCATATTTGTATGTCGGTAGCTTCAATCGACTGACAAATATTTTTATGAAAGTGTCCCTTATTCGCCTCCTCTCTAAATTCTAATTACACTTCTGGCTATCATACATTTCGGTTGAAACCACAGAATCAAAACTTTGATTAGTACTTCCGCTGTTTTAAAGGTATCGGGAAAGGGATTGATACCTAGATTTTCGTTCATTCGTCGAGTACTGCATCTATTTTGTGCAAGAGAGACTAATATTCTAAATACCATTTTTCCTTTGCTTTTAAATTATTGTAGATGAAGTGCAAACAGACAGTGAGTGTTCTTCTTAAGCTGTTTTTTGATGCGATAAACTTCTCATGTTGACCACAATGATCCTATTCAAACTTAACTGAACGCGATTAAAGCTTTGTGCGCGATATATTGTTTAGATTTTTATATTGATGCAACTAGGAATTGTAATTAAAGTGAAACAATAATAACAACAACAATTTTGATTGCTTGATGATTAAATGATAGCTGAGAGAAGTTCGCAAGTTCTCCTAATGTCCATTGCACCTGGTCTCGTATTAAATGAAGTGCACTGAAAACGAAATCAATTAATATTCACACGTGCTGAGACTTTTTCTTTCCACTTCACTTAACATTTAATTGATGTTAGTTATTGTTAACCCCTCTCCTTGCGCCCGTCGCCTTACTCACTTCACTACTCTTCCCTTCTATCCTTGTCTCGTTCATCAGTTCATTTATGAAAATTTTATATATGTATTATTATTAGCGTGCATGCATGTTACTGTTTCTTTTTTTCTTTTTTGTCTTTGTCGGTACTGACCAATTTAAGCTAACGTAGACGAGTTTATTGCCCCCGTGGGCTTTGTATTTTAGCAAATATATGTGTGAAATAAATGCATGCATTTTATAGACACAAATTATACGCCGTATCTATTAATTCTTAATAGGTTGTGTTCTTTTTTTGCTTTTTTTCTTCTTAACATACTATACGATACTATACTATACTATACTATACTATACTATACTGTACTATACTATACTATACTATACTATACTATACTATACTATACTGTGTTATACTATACTATACTATACTATACTATACTATACTGTATTATACTAGTACTATACTTCTTTTTATACCCTACACCACTTGTTGTATAGGGTGTATTAAGCTAGTGCGGACGTATGTAATACGCAGAACGGCTTAAGATAGACCCACCTTTTATTATTCCGATCGATTTAGAATCGTAATCTGAATAGAGCTAAACTTCTCTGTCCGTCTGTCCATGTAAATTTGTGTGCAGGCCACAGATCGCAATTCTTCACATATTTTGATACAACTTGATACAGTGACGTGTTTTAACTCACGGACGAATGTTATTGAAAATGGATCGGATCGGTCCACTTTTTCGACGACTCCCCATATAACGCCCTAGTCTGGAAAGTCGTTATATGGAAAGATATTGTAATATTCAAAATTTCTCGGCAAAAGTGACTAATTACTAGTATTTCGGCATTATAAATTGGTACGAAAACTTTGGACCGGCTGGGGCAATTTTGAACCTCCTCCCATATAACGAAAACTGATGTTCATGCGAAAAAAACCTATAATTTTCAATGCTTGACAATGAAAATTATATCATAATAGTAATTTAACACAAAAAAGTTAACTGTGCCAAATTTGCACCGTCTCAGCCTATTTTTTGGATCGCACTCTAATAAGGATTTTTACCAAAATTGATCCTTTGTAGAGTAGAAAAGTTTAAGTTTTAACAAGCGGTAATGGAAATTAACCCATAATATTATAGTTATTTTCATACAAAAATGAACTGTACAAAATTTTGACCATCTACGCCTGTTTTTGGATCCTGCCATATGTAAGGATTAAACTTATACTACATTAGCACATGAAAAATATGTTTTTATATAGAAAGAAGGTAAAATTTTTGTGTTCTATAATAAAAGTAAGAATTGTGTCAGACAATGGTCAGGTGTCGTGTATTTAATGGTCGGCCTTGCCCAACTATTATGCTCTTACTCGCTTTCTTTTGCATTTTACAAACATTAAATCAATAAAATAATTACGACTTAGTGACGCTGAATTGTTTAAATGTAAAAGATATTTTTTTTTAATTTTTATTCAAAAGTTTTTATTATTATTATTATTTTTGGTAGTGATTCATCTCTATACGCGATCCCTTCCCTTCTCTTCTCTTACTTCAGTTAATGTCGCGTCTCTGAATATTGTTAGTAGCTACAGTCGCCAATTTTTTTAATAGCTTGTCATAATTTTAATATTTGTGAGGTGTGACTTGCAGTATAACAATATATTCTCAATTTGTTATATGAACATCATGAAAAAATCGAGCTAGTTTTTAGGTTAAATCGAATATAGATTAAGTCGACATTGATTGAAGCCAACAATATGCCGATTTATAAGGTTTTTTAACCTTAACTCAAGCTATTAGGCAACTGAAGCATTTAAGATTTAAATGCCATTCTGGGATGCAAAGCGGACTAAGTGAAAATTAACGAGGCTTACTTAGGTCATATCACTTGTTGACTTAATGATATTTTAACGATCTCAAAATATGAACAAAAATTATGCGAATGTTTATTAGCATCGTCATTAATGCTATACACAGATCGCATGCGTTATTTGGTTGTATGTTGAAAGGCCAGAGACAGCTCGAAAAATTTTCATATTCAGAGAAAAATAGGGTTAGTTCTCTGTGTTGTCTCTCCAACCATTGCTTAACACTTGGGATGAGGATGTAGGTACTCATTTATTTTGAATTGTCTTCCCACCGTTGTTGCCGTCCTGTCAACATGCGGGTGGCAGTTCGTTGTAATTTTCTTCTCTCTTTTTTCCCGCTATGAGTATACAACTCCTCCTGCAATAGCAGCTGGATGGAAAACATGCCTGGCAAGACTGTTGCCGCTGCGTGTTGCGTTAGGCGCAGAACAATATCTATGTCATCGAAAACTCGAAATCAAAGACGTATTTGAAGAGCATCTGTCTTGAACAAGGTGACCATTTTAAATTACCTATTACTGTGTGATTATTTACGCCCTACAATACTTGCGCAACAAAAACTTATTAAGCTTGCGCGAATGCACACAACCCAAAAAAGGACTTGAGGTAGACTCATCTTTTATTACATCGAAAGTGATTCCGAATCGATCTAAAGCTGTTTGTCCCTGTGTCTGTCTTGTATTCCGCCAATATTCTGATTATATATCCTTTTACGAGCAAGTTGTCATTCCGTTTACAATCCGCTTTCCTGCTAAATTTCCACCAATTGCTGTTAATTTTTTCGCCAAGCGCCAGTCGCCAGCTGCGTAACACAGGTCTCGTGCCACAGATGTGTACTTGATTTTCCCGTTTCTTTAGAATTTTCATGATCAAGACTACATGAGTCTTCAACAAACAATTAAATTACATTAAACAGCAATTAAACAAATACATAACAATTTTACTTCGCGTGGAATAGTGAGCTTTAAAAAGCCTATTAAAAGTAACGGAACATAATTGTTAATATGTTAGCAAATTAAATACTTATATATATATATATATATATCAGTTTGTTAAATCAAATATTCCAGATGGTTTGTTAACATGTTTTTTTGTATCTCATATATAAAATTATTTCTCTACTCATTGTTCAATAAACGGATTGTGTGTAAGAGACGCGTGTCGCTCTTTTTGATTTTCAACAATAATAAATAAACAACAGCAACAACAACAACAAATAAAACCATTACTTTTATTCCACACAACTCATGAATAATTGTCACACTTTTAAAAAAATATGTGTTTAATGATAAACTACCGACGGCTTGTATGCACAACTGTTAATTGCAGCCGATGCGACTGACTATATTGACTTTTTCGTTAAACAAAAAACTAAAAAAACATTTTTTTTTTAATATAAATGCAACGAATTAGTTGCGCGACAATAATGTATTCAGAACTCCATTAGGTGTCTTGGTATAGAAACAAATGCTATTAACAACGGATTAGATCGGGCTGTTACCGTTGCCGGCTCCTCCGCATGTACGGGACATGAAAGTTTTTTGTCATTTTCTGGCCCAAGAAATGACGCTGACTTATAACTTAAATTAGAAAACGATTTTGAATCGATTTAAGCCTGCCCGTACCTCTGATGTTTCTCCATACATAGTTATGTTAGACCTACAGGTCACAGTCCGCTTGATATTGTAGAGAAATTTGATACAAACCGTCATAATGAAACTTCGTTTATAATAGCAAATTGGCATAATTGAATAAATTAACCTCCAATTTTGATCAGCAGATCAGAGAGCAGATCTGCTTTTTGCATTATATTTGAAAAAAGGGTTGACACGCAACGTAAGTCTTCGATTTTTCTCCTTCTTTTTTTTCTCTTTGTTAACATGAGCCATCATCCAGGAGATGCCCACTGTTTGTGTAACATGAGGCCAGTTGAAAAAAAGCGTGAGGGAAGGAAGAAAGATAAGGATGAGGTGGTGTCCGCAGGCTAGTGGGTGTGTGTCCAACCATCGAAATCGCACCGAAATGCAGAATAGGTGAAAAATGATAAGATCTTTGACAAAGAAAATTTAATTCTGCTAAATGTGAAAAACGTCGGTTCACATTTTGGGTACCCAGCTTCATAAAAGCATCTATGCAATGGATGCCTTTACGTGGAAACAAGGTATAAATTTTGGTATTTTATCACCGTAATTAACGATGCGGGGAATTTAAGGATCAACTCTGTCCCACTATAATGGTTTTACTTGTGTCTTATTATATTTTCATTGGCCTTTGTACAATTTGACTTGTTCTTGAACCGTCTAAATCGGCGTTGTAGAAAAGTTAAGAGTGGAAATGCCTACAATAAGTGACCGAAAGAAGCTGTATTTGTGCCTGCAATTTAGCTGCAATTGTATATGTCTGCAATCTGGGGCATTCGATTACCGCATGCTAGAAGCTATGCTTTGCCTTATACGAAAAGCGAAAAGCGAAAAGAAGAGAAGTATTTTTTAGCTGCGACGGGAGTTGACTCTCGCGTTGTTTCGCAGACATAATTTTCGTACGCTCGTCTGTCTCTCTTTAAAGTCAATCTGGAATTCACCAACTCTTACTTTACTAATTTACTAGTCATAACTTTCTGTGCTCTATTTAAAAAGGAACTCGTATCGTACCTGAAGTCATGCTCTAGCTGTTATAAGAAAGTGCTTATAGCGTGTCCTGTCACAACACGTGCATGATATAGTTAAAGTTTTGGTTTGTTTCCTTTAGTAAAATACTTTTTCTAAGTAACTCTTTCTCTGTCTTCACATTTGTTTCGCTACCAGCTCTAGCGAAAGGGAAGCAATCGCGTTTTCTCTATGCTTATCAACAGCATAAAATTTATTTATTTTTCCATTCGCATTCATTAGCATTATTCCAGCAAGAAAAAAATAAATAAATAACAGGTGCTAAGTTAACACTAAATAATTGTTATGCACAAAAAACAACAACAGTGTTAGTCCGAGAGAGTGATTACCATGTAAGCATGGTTGATTGATTGACTTGCACTAGAAAGCTAATTAATAAACGATTGGAGAATAATTAAAATGTAATCAGTTGCGGTCTATTTGGAGTTTGATATGTTCGATTGTAGTGTACGGTGTATACTAGATTTTCCGTTCCGTTAATAGCGTCGACAGACGCCATATGCCATAAGTTCCTCGTCAGCTTAGGATGCTCAACCGATTTGCACGTTATCCTCTTATCTGTTCGCATCTTAAGCCTGTCTAATTAAAATAAATTAAAATGTTGTATGTATGGTCTTAGTGGGTCAAAGCCATGAGTAATACAATAGACGAAGAACGACAATTGACAGTTCGCGGCAGATATCGATTTAAAACTTAGTAGGAAAGTGTTTGAGGATCATCCGACATCCCAATGAGAATATGAATGTAATGCGCCGGCAAACTTGTCCTCCATAGCCCAAAAAATTTCAACTTGCAACATATAAAATATATTGATACAAAATATAATGAAGTCAGCTCACAATAAAAAAAAGATCAATGAAACGATTGTGATCAACTGACTGACAAGCCCACCTGTAACTGTACTTATTAACTATTACTAATTACTGTTTTTATTATATAATTACTATTAACTATGTAACTATTTCACAATTGTCGTTTATTGGCCTGCGCATGTGAGAATCCAAAGCTGCTTCGACAAATATCAATCCTTTTAATTATTTCATTTAGATGATGACTATAGAAATGAATTTTAACAAACAAATGTGTCTACTGTGCGTCCCTGTTTCATGTTTTCCCAACAACCATTGATTCTGAATTTGCTTTAGCGGTGCCAGTGCTTCTCCTTTTACGAGTTTTTCACGAGTAATACTCAAATTTGTTATTTGAGGGTTCGAATAGGCATTATACTGGCAAGTACCGGGGGACTTCAATAGCGTCTATTCTGGTAATAGTCAATCCCAATACAGTCGATGGTAATAGCTATCGATGAATTCGAATTTTTAATGACTATTGCAGCTAGAAATTATTTCTCAACAAACAAATGGAAATTTGGAACTGTCATGAAGGTGCTACGGAAACTACGCCAGTAAATTGAAATTAAGTTGTCAGTTGTAAATCAACTTAGACCTATTGACCAAAATATCGATGCACATGATTCGTCACATCATATACTTTTTGATTGCAGAAGCACTGAACAGAAGAGAATCGTAGCTAGAGCAGAGACGACTGAAGATAATGGATCTACTACACCTGAGTGTCATCGTTCAACACGGACATTTAAACAAACTGAAAGATTTTATTATTCTGCTTCTAAGTAAATAGTACATATATATACGCCATAAAGTAGGCGTGGTGAGCTATCACATCTGGCAATGCTTCATACTGAATGAATAGTTGGTGATAACGGTCGACTTTAATAGTGTCTATTTCATGGATGGCTCGATGGCTAGCAGAGTGTTCCATCGCATATACCTAATGTTTCTTATTGAACTTAGCAAACTACAAAGGAAATTTCAAAAATGATAAGGACTGAATTTTAATACGCTTCAGCACATTATTAGTACTTGATTCTTAGCTTAACTGTTACCAATACAATCTTTTTTGTCTGCGCAAGCTTAATGTAAGTTTGAACAAACTACTATTGGTTCCGCACAAAAAATGAGCTACATATCAAAACAGAATCTGGAATTTTTCTTTTCGTTTTCTCTTCTCTTCTCTTCTCTTCTCTTATCTTATCTTCTCTTATCTTCTCTTCTCTTCTCTTCTCTTCTCTTCTCTTCTCTTCTCTT
>CCAG010006531.1:0-48575 GCA_001077435.1 Glossina morsitans morsitans | reverse complement strand
CTGTCTGTCTCTCTCTCTCTCTCTCTCTCTCTCTCTCTCTCTCTCTCTCTCTTCTTGTTTCATCTCTTCTCTTCTATTGTTTAAAACTGTTGCTCCTTCAGCTTAAAGCATCAAAGGATAATACTTGTAAGTATTTGCACTTGCGTGCCTCAATAAACCCGTTAAAGGAAGCGAAAGCAATGTCCGACATTGGTTTATCGAATCGTATAAGTAGAACTTTTCGCCAAAAGAGACAGTCTACAGTAAAAGGAGTTTTACAGCGTTTTGCTTTAGAAGCACATGTTAATTGTGTTGTTTGCTCCAATTTCACCACTATGTCCACATTTAGATAGAAAAAAGCAGAGAATCTTCTTCAAGATAGATAGATAGTCGAAAAATGTTAGTTGCAGAAATATAAATTTATTCCAAAAAGACATAAATATATGGTACCCTTAAGACTTGTTGAACACGAGGAAACTAATTTTGCGATATATTGATTAATTTCATAGGCACACTTCGTACTTATTAAGTGTGTTTTAGGTTATATTCTTTCTTTGCCTTTTGGCTTTTGACAATTTGGCGCAAAGTTCATACAATCAGTGTAACTGGGCGAAGAAGACGATTCGACAAGCTACGTGGATAGTGAGGGAAACAAAATCGTTCCAGCCGAAACACGATAATTGAGTTATTTGCCTCGGAAACTCGTTTCTCAACTCACTTCGATTTTGAACAAGTCCATTGTTCCTTGCATTGCTCCACGCAAGCTTCCCACGACTGAGAAGGAAAGCGTAGCAACAACATTTTCTCTTCTTATTTATTATGCACTTAGTTATTCAGCTATCCATTTGCAATTACGTTCATATTACTTAAAACGTTCCAGGTAATGTCTTCAATTCATAAAATGTCTTCAATTAAAACGTCAGCAAAGCAAATTATTTATACGGCCTTAGCAATAATAAAAAACTCAAGTACAGTCAAACGAAAATTGTATTAAAAATTCAACGATACTTGAAATTGTTGGAATACGTTTTCGACAAGAATACTACAAATTTTAAAATGAAGGACAAGAACAAAAAAAGAGATATGCAAAAAAGCTACTGCAGTGTACTACAGTGTGAGTTAAGAGATGCCAGTACACCACATCTCATCAAAATATACGAACACAAGAATTAATAGGGAGACATCCGATGAATAGATGAATATAGATGGGCTTAAATCGATTTGGCAAATGATTGCGAAGTGATTGGTAACGTTCAAACAATTTAGGTAAGACACTTGCCAATGCCTCTACAGTTCTCAACGTGATGTCTGCTTCCCCATTTGTGAAGTGGAATGAGGAAAGGGAAGACTGATTAAAAACCTTTGAAGTAAGTGAAGTGGATTTCACAAGTTAGAGTGGTTCAACGGACCATCATGTCTATAACGAATGGAAATGCAAATTGCTCGATAATACGGACCCTCAAGTAAACTAAAAGTGGACAGTGAGTTACAACTGTCTCCGGGGAATGTGCAAAGCAAAGATCTAACCGCCTGCCATTACAATTAGTAGTGCACTTGTACAGAAGTAAATTCCGATCTAGTAATTCATTGGAAAACACAGTAGCTCTGTCAGATGTTGGAGTGGACCCCTTACAGCTAGAGTTACCACCAAGTGACTTGTGGCAAATTTAAGTTCCCCAACGCTGTGACTATATCAGTAGGCTTAGACTTTGCAAGTCTGCCCGCAAATGAGGGCAGAATGTTTCTTATAAGTAGAGATATTCGCATAACGGGCGAATATGGGAGCAAGTTACATATAACTGTTTACTGCCAAATTTTCGCTCGGATAGTAGTGAATTCAACACATTGCAGCAGATATGGCAATTAGAACACCCCCACCAGAGCGATCTAATCGATCCTTCTCGAAAATCTGGAAAGAAATGTGAAAAGTGTAAGTCAGGCTTTAACCTGGTTTCAGTGAAAGCCAAACAGGAAAACTTAGTGCCCACTGAATTTAGGAAAGTGGAACCAGTTTTTGAGTTTAGGCCCCTAACATTTTGGTAAGTGATAGTTGCTGATCCTAAAGAAACATTTAGGTGTTTGAGGGTGGAAAGTGCTGCCCGAACATGTAGGGGCAGAGGATTTATTGTTTTTGTTAATATTTGTTGAAGATAGAGTGAATAGACTGAATGGCACCACTGGGTGGGGATATCCTTACCAGATGAGCATAGCTGACACGAGGAAGGGTTCCCGGCTTTTTTGTATTATTTCTATTACCAGAGAGAGTCGAATGCCGGATTCGCCATTGGCAGATGCACAAGTTCTATCGTTGACGATGAGGAATAGCGGCGAGGAAGATGGACAGATGTATGAAATTTATGCCAAGCCGTAGATGAAATACCCCATTCAACGTTGCAAGTTGCTCTCGTTCAAGTTAGAGGATTAGCTAACTGCTCTAAGCAGCGACCCTCATCAAATTTACCAACCAATGGCGTGAGTTCTTTGTCTAATTCCAAGCTAAAATCCTTTTTTGTCCCCACAAAAAGCTTAAAAAGTCAAGTCTTGTTGGAATAATAGTAACATACTTGTGACTTTTTATTTATCTGACTCTAACTTTTGTTTTAAATCAGTTCTAAGAAAAAGTTAAAAATAAATTTGTTCAGTCGAAGCGAAAGTTTATTAAGACGAATTTGTGACTTCATAGGAAGCAATCATGGAATCACTAGATAGAAATAGGATTGTTGTGTCATCTGCATATCTTGCAGTTCAGCGATCGGAAAATCTAAAGTGAAATTCCTATAGAGCATTGGATTTAAAGCACCTCCGTGAGGATCTCGGTCTTAAATTTATATATATGTATATGTATATATTGCATTTACCATTTTCAACTTCTGTATAGAAATGTGTAAAGAAAGTTAATAAAACTGAGCTTAAAAATGCATTTTCCAGCACAAATAGCTGCTTTATCACTTAACTAAACTTAATTTACTGCATAGACACGATAGACGAACCAGTTTTATGGTAATTAGGTTGATGATTGAAATCTTTGTTTTTTGTGAAATTAAGTTTTCATTCGAATTTTGGTAGGATTGTTTGCTTATTGTTGTTGTGTGATGGGAGAACATCAGCAGAACAGCAGAAGTTGACAGGGCGGAAAGTGTTACAAATTTGTCACGTCTGACACTGTTACGGTATACGTTTAAGCCGTGAATATTGTTGGAATTGTGTCTGCGCGTTGTAAGTCGGGCAGACAGGTTGGAACGTGTATGAAATAATTATGCTTTCGCTTTCACCTCTCTATCTAACCAATTTTTGCGGATTTTATCTAAAATTTCTTTCAAATGCAACAACTTTGCTTGGGAAAGGGAAAAACTTGATGTTTCTCTTTTCCGTTTTAATTCTTTTGCTTAACACTAGACCTACCGGTCAGCTCGTTCAATTCAAAAATGGTGGCGACGGGCCTACTAACACTTTCGCAGTTAACGATAATATATAGTCCAGTGCGAGTTGGAATAAATGGGAAATAAAGTGGAAACAATTTGGAATTAAAATTTTACCGTTAGTTGTGGAAGTACTAACAAACCGACCGGCTTTGGCGAACGTATACGTCATAGGATATAGCACATAGGAATGTCGGATGAACACAACAGAAATGTAAGCAAAATTCAGTTTAGTACTGCTAACCTTTTCTGAAGTAGGCCGAGTGTCGTCACTGTGAAAATCCAAACTACAAATCCCTTTCGCGTTCTGCAAATCTTTTTCCTTCAATGACCCATGCAATTGTAGTATTTGATGTTGTCAGCGTTTTTCGAATCAAATTTCAGTTTCATTGGACGTGTAATTATGGCAACCTAAAGCACACTCAACTAAACCTCGTAATTGAAGTTACCAAGAGTTTCGGCTTCGTTGTGGATGTTAATGCATCCACAGAGGCAAATAGCCGTAGGAAGGATAAGTAAGGCTTTCACGTTTTTGATATGAAAATCGATTTCAGCGATCAGCAGGATGACTTATAGAACAGTAAGTAAAGCTTCAAGATCTCACTTTTACACGGAAACTCGCAAATTCGGATATCTTCACAAAATAACATAACGCTATCTCTTAGGAAAGTCGGCCTTTCTTTCGGATTTCTTTATGCACTCGGCAATTAGTGGTACTTCAGGAGTCATGTGAAATTATAATAAAAATTTGCCTTAAGTTTGAAAAGTTATCAAAATATGAAAAGTCAAAAGAAAGTCGAAAATATTTTACGAAGTAATCTCAAGAGACATAAACGAAAAGATCTTCCATCAGATAGTGAGGATACCATTGATAAAAATAAACATAATTCTTTATGTATGCATTTCATTATATAAATATAACTCATACGCAACGTTACTCAAATAATAACAAGCTTTATAGTAACTGTAGGCTTAAAATGCATTGGATTTTAAATGGCAAGTGTTTGTAAGATTCGGCTTTAAGTCTTCTTTAATTTTCATTCATAGTTGGAAAACGTATTTAGAAAAACCAAACGTTGATTTTGTTGTTAGGTTTTTCTCTTTTTTTTTTCTTTTTTTAGGTTAACATGCCAACCAGACAAAGCTAGAAAAAAAATTCACCCTATTAAAGTAGAAAAAAAGCGGTAATAACAAATTACGGCAACAACAACAACAGCAAAAACTGCAGTAAATGAACAACATAGAATATTGTTGTTAGTTAAACTCCTACGATGAATGTAAGCATTGCGGTCGCTTGGATGGATGATGTAGTCGTAAGCATGTATTTACAATAGTTATGTTGAGTAAAGCAAAACAGACATCTAAACAAAACTATTGCATGTACAGCTATATATATATATATATATATATCCAAACAACAATCATAGTTTTAAGTTGCTTTTGCTATTTTCCGCCTTTTTAGGCCATAATAAATATTTCTAAGGGGTATTCAACTCTAGATATATTTTATATGTTAATGTGAATGTAAAACAGACATTTGTGTATATGTGTATATGTTCACTTACGTACATTAGTTGTGAATTTTCTTTTCTCATTTTACTTTGTCTTCCTTCTCTTAAAAAAAAATTTTTGGGGAGGGGAGGGAGGGGTTGATGAATACAGTATTGGTTCGTTGTTACAGAGAAGAGCGTTGCAGCGTGAACTACCGCAGCAAAAAAAAATAAAAAACAAAAAAAACAAAATCAAAATAAAAATAAAACCAAAAAAGAAAACAAAAATTTTAAAAGAAAAACTTAATCGCCTTCATATTCTATACAATTCTGTGCTGAATTCAAAATTTCATTTAATTTTGATTTTTTCCGTTTTTTCACGCATTTTTCTTTTTAAAAATTTTTCCAGGACTTACGTAAAATACCGTTATTTGTATGCGCCTACACACCAAATTTGTGGGCAATAAAATGTTTCACAAAAATTTATAATAATTTTATGGTCTACTTAAGGGCGTTAACTTTTTTTTTCTGATAATTTTCTTCCTTTAACGATTTTATTCGCTTTTCATTTTGAATTTTTCATATATTCTCCTTTTCGCTTTTGTCATTTATAAATTATTTCCGTTTTATTTTTTATTTAATTGAATTAACTTTGTTTAATTGGAACGTTTTTGTTTTCTTCCGGTTAATGTACCGCAATTTTTAACTAACATCCGTTGACTGTTTTGTTTGACATCGATGTTTTATCAGTGCTTTGTCTACGTTACAGCCCGGCTCTTGGCTGGCTCTTGCCATCAATATTTAGGGCTTACAACATGTTTGATGTTGCATTATATATTCGTTATATTCGTTAGCCGGAGTCAAAAACTTTACATATCAACGTTACATACGTAACGCAGGCTATATATGTTGCATAGCTTTTAGATTTTTCATTTAAATAAACATTGATAGTCTGAAGCTTTGATCACAGAAGCAAGAAAAAAGAAAAACAAAATCGAAAAGATAAAGTTATTTAGGGCTTAAGGCGAATATATTCTTACCATCCATCAACGCGTTCTGTTTATGTGAAAAAATTCAAATATTCAATGCTTTAGGTTATCATCGTATGTATGGAAATCTAACTAAGCACGGTATTTGAGTAAAAGGTAAAGTGCGTGAAGACCATATATTCTTTGAAGAATTAATTTACGGTATTAGCATATAGATGGCAGTAGCGCAACTTTAAATCTATTAAGACAAAGTCCATAATCGTTTCATTCCGTTTAATTTAGTTTATCTGGTTTAAAACTTTAGCGAAGAGAAGTTAGGCAAGAGATAAAATGTCCAACTGGCTTAGGAGGGGACTGCGACAAAAAAATTCTTTTTTTGATTGGCTTAATAGATACTTTGGACTTTCTAGTAAATGCAGGGAACGTGAAAGAAATGGTTTCGTCAATATGTCGAACTAATTTCCCAGCGAACCGAAGTAACTGATTGCCGGAAATGAATTGCTGCTGGGCAGATATAACTGAATGTTCTTTACCTACAGATTCCAACTCCTGCACTGCACTAGCAGATGTCTTTAGAAAGTGTCGATAACCATTTAAAAGCATTTCCAAATACACATATTTTAGTGTAGCTGTAGCTATACCGCGAAAATTGAATGGATATGGTTTTCGAGAAGTTAACTAAAACTGCATTTATTTATAAGCAAACGCCTGCCTTTCTTTAATCGAAAATTCAGCTTTGATATCATCGTTGTAAACGAGTCGTTGTCAATAACGAGTCACTTTGTATGATTACAATAGTATTCTATGCAAGACCTCGAGTCGTGTGTCTTAAATAAATTGAAAACCCCTGCCATAAAAATTAGGTTAAACGGGAAGAAATCGTTTGGCTTAAAGGCAATGCAATTAGCTTCTCTTCAAGGATCGTTCGGCGTCTGTCTTTCGACCCGCGAAGGCAGCTGCCTGGAAATAGCTTGTCACCGACAAATTGGGATGGTCACCATATCGCTCATGAACAGCCGCATCATACTCCCAATATACACTCTTTGCATACCTTTTCCTTATTAACGCGGCAATATTTATCATCATTACTAATATAGTTACAAGACGTTCGATTTTTTGATTGTAAGAATTATTGCAAGACAATTATTATTATTATTATTATTATTATTATTATTATTATTATTATTGTTATTATTATTAACCCACGATGATGTAGTTGCCAGTCGAGACTCTTGCCTCTCGGCCACTCAGGCGGATACAAGACAATTTAAAATGTGATTATCGGGCGAAATTGACTGATGGATAGACTGATAGGTAGTCTACACTGTATTGCCTAGTAAAATACCGGAGTTATTTCCGTCATAGAATGTGAAAAATTCCATTTTTTCCCTCCTATTAAAGTTTAGCTTTCGCAACTCCTCTTTCCTGGAAATGTGCACCGACGTGATCTGAACCTTGTAGAGTTATTTTTTTTCACAAGTTATACTTTATTGCCACATTGAGGCTGATTTCTCATGAAAAGTCTATTATCGGAATCGTATCATATCGTTACTCTAGATTAGAGTGTTCTGGAATAGCAATATTCCAGATTATTTCAATGTCAATTTAATGTACTAAGGTCGACCCACATGTGTTTATTTTTCGCATCTAATCCATACGAGACTTTTTCAGAACGTCATTTTTATACCCATCACCGAAGGATGATTCGTTTTGTCACAATAGTTGCAGCGCCCAGGAAGAAATTTTAACAAACCCACAAAGTATATACATTCTTGATCAGCAACAAATTCTGAATCGATTTAAGAATCTCTATGTCTATGTCTGTCCGTCTGTCCGTCTGTGTAATGTCTGTTCCAAACATTCTCCTCTTCGCAAAATTTAGATAATGCCTGTAAATTTGCAAGAGAGTTTAAAAATGACTCAAACCGGTCAAAGCACACGCCTACAACGGAGACGGAAGGTCTGCACAAGCAGCCTAGTAGGTAAGAATCGTTCACGAGTGGAAATCTCAAGTCCTGTAGAATTTACTTAGATCGTGACTGTTGTGAGCGGTCAGCCAGTAAAGGGATAACACGTTTACCAAAGCATGGCCGTTACTGGACCGCGTTACACAAACAAGAGACACTCCAGTTTTATCGACGACCGATTTCACCTATCTTAGAGTAATTTATCTTATTCTACATTGCCATTTCAAGAGTAACGTCAATGCGCAAACATAGTGAGCGACAAGGGTAGTGTTTGTTTATCGTGAAGTTACTCTGCAACCGGGAGACTGACAGAACGCAAAGTGAATGTCCATCTCTCTTGCATGTAGATTTTCGGCTTAACATCTGCGATCGATTATCGTCGAGGTAATAAGACATAATCTCAAATCAACAAACATGTTCTTGATAAATCTCAGCAAGAACTGGATTGATGTCTACTAATCCATACTATATATGGAAATAAAGGCGCTCTCTCTTATGTGTACCTATAATGAGGATTTTGCTGACTGTGCTTTCTTTTGATTATCATATATGTGATACATGAACGATATAAGTAAATCAATGAATGAATAAAATACTCAAGCGTTTCAAAACATCCCTTATATCAAGCAGTGCTTTCACCTCCCCAGCAGTCATATTATTGCGGCTTATTTTATTGGCAAACTGTCTTTTTCAAAACTGATGCATGCTTCCTTTAATACACACGGTATTTCCACAAACAATTAGGTCATTATTTTAACATAATAAAGTAAGTGCTCTTGTATTCAACTAATGGATCTTAACCCCCATTACTGAAATTAAGAGTACAGCTACCCAGAAGCTGTATCAGAAAATCAATAATGTGACCTCCTACTCGCACGCTCAATTAATTCTCATCAGAATATTTGTGCATAAATGCGTCAGCTATTGAATTATAAGTAAATGTGCTAAAAAAAATGCTTTCAGTATTTTGCTACTAAGCGGAAGAAAAAGTAACGACTCCAACTATCCTTCTCCTATCCGAGAAATGTGTCATTTTCCTATTGCTGTTTCTATTCTGTTCGTATTCGATTGCTGGTGATTGTAGCATGTTGTTTCGATGGAAGGTATATAGAAAAGAAACCGTGGAACGCGGTCACAGTCTCCCTTTCCGCTCCCTATTTTACCGCCTTCTGAATGAAATATATATAAGCGATAGAATAAAATCGGTAAACGGTGTTTCTATATTGTCTCGAAGAATTAATTGCCTAAGGTCAGTCGACAAGCCCCCAATGTAAATGTAATCTCCAATCAAAATTTTACACTATCTTTAGAAAAGTGTCAACGCTCGAACGACGCCTATGAGGATTTTATATCACCACGAATCATTTGTGTGTGTATCACGGTAGTTTTAATGGCAATATTTTTATTATTTTCAAAGCAATGGAAAAATTCGAATTTCATGTTTTGTGATGGGCAGAAATACCGCTTAAGGCCAGCGTTGCTCGCGTAACTCTTCTCCGCCAAAATTGCGGAAAAGGTTGACTTTTGCAAAAAACACTCATTTTTCTCATTTAGCCGAGGCACTGATCGATCATTATATTGTAAACTACACACATTTTTCAAATGAAATGCAACATGACATTAAAAGCAGGCATGAACGAACTTTAATTCCGTTCGATTTCATAACATTTTGTCGCTTATACATTTAGAAACTAGGCTAGGCACACCAAATATACTCCGAATGTAAGGGAGAACCAGTCTTTATAAATAATTTATTTCCTCCTTACAGTGAAGTTGATCGGCCTAGCGGAGGTTAGTATCTATTTACCCGGCTTTCCGTCTTTTTCTAATTTGATCTCCTAAACTCCGCATCTTGGAACTCAACTCAAGCAATCATTCGAAAAAGTACAACCGTTATTTCATTAAGTGCCTTTAAAGAGTGATACGCGCAAAAGGAAACTCAGGAGCTTCGTTTAAGTACAAGCACTCACATAGCATAGAAATTAATATACCTTATGTTCACAGTTATTGGAACAAATATTTATTCAATTTGGAATAATATATTCAGATAGCAGACGACAAAAAAAGAAACTCACAATTTAAATAAATGACAATATAAAGAGGAAGGCACGAAAAGAGTGCTTGGGTCAGAAGAATGAATTCATTTGAAATTATAATAAAAAGTACTTTATGGGTCAAATAGAATAAAATTTGTGCAACAAGCAAAATTATAAGTAATAACTGAGTGTTTGATTGTGCAAATTCAAGCATGCATGGCTTCGACGCCTGCAATGAATAGAAATTCAACTTGAAATCTTTATTAAGTCATGCAATATGCAATTGTAGTTATAACCGTAGATTTAAATTATGTTTTCTTTAAATACGCTTACAGACACACACATACACCCAAAAATATAAAAACTTATTCCCTCCCTCAAGCTCATAATCAACGGGTGCCCTCTTCTGTACTTAAATTACGAATTATTTTTTATATTTATATATATATATGTGTATATATATATATATATATATATGTGTATATATATATTTTTGACTCAGTACGTGCACGTGTGTATGAACGCTTTTAGGCTTTCAACTTTTTTAAAGTCTTAAATGTATGCCCAAACCACATAAACATTTACACAAATATAAGCTACCACTTATATCCTTTGTCTTCATCGTATAGGTGGATGTGCGTTAAGCTTTATTTCATTTAATTTCTTCTTTTTTTTTTTTTTTTTGTTTTTCGTAGCATATTTTATGAGCTATTGAATATTACAAGCACACTCGTGCATATTTTCATGCACGTATACATCATGGAAATGTATGCAGACACTTTTGTCTACTTGAACTGTCCTCAATTGCCAGTTATATGCAGCAGCAGACAGGATTCATGCATCATTTATATATGTTATATGCATATTTGCATTTATATGTATTTTCAATAAGGAATTTTTTTTTTGCTTTAAAAAATATAAATTATATATAAATAATAAGGTGACCAACTCCTTATTATTTTCTTTTTTTTTAATAATACTATTATTATTAATTTAGCCAGAGAAATAAATGCTAAAAGTAAAGTGCTCAAGTACTAGCATTTAAGGCTATCGGCGCTATTCAAAACCCTGTCGCACTTGAGATTTGAACTCACCACCACCACCATTGAGCCGTTAGTCGAGACCCTTTGCCTACTCGACCACTCAGGCGGTGCAAAAAGGAAAAAAATTTGAAAAATTTACTTTAGTGTATTTAAATACCTACGGTCTATATGGAGTTATTTTGTTTATGCAATATTACCAGCTACCCCGTTGGATTGTACACTGAATTGAGGCAACTCCTGAGAACTCTGGATAAGTCAAGCTCTGGGCAAAAAAAAACCAAATAGAAAGCCAAATAGAAAGGCAAAAATTTTTTGCTTAATTCGTAGGATAGCGCAACTGAAGCATGGTAGCTGGCGGACAATCGATGCGTTACGCTGTCGAAAGAGTCAATGAACATTTTTTGGACTAAGCGAATTGACGATAAAGACAGTTTAGGGAAATTTTCTGCATGTTGTGTGTTGGGAACTAGTTCAGCCCAACGAAATACACGTACAACAATCAACGCAATTGGATTGAAATCGTCTAGGGATAGCCAGGCAAAGTGAACTAGAATGTGATACAACTACATCTACACATCTTTTCGACACCTTTAGAATATCAGCTAACAATCACAACTTCACCTTCCTATTATCGCGAGCAATTTTCAACATTTTCATTATGTCTTCTGCGGTAATCACCTCTACTGAATATTCCCTGTGTTCGGCATCATCCGTGTATATACGGCTTGATTTGAAATCAAGGAACTACCGAATAATAGTTGTTTCCAACGGAGATATGAAAATGCTATGAAAGACGCCGTAAGAGGGTTTGCCTTTCCTAAATGTAGTGTCGTTTTTCTGTTATTATTTAAATACCAGGGCTAATTGGGTGGTGTGTTACATTGTGTGTTCAAAGGGTTGATATTACACCTACTGAATTCTGTCTGTACAGTTATTCTGTAGAGCGTACACTCATCGATGAAGTATTCCCCTCGCTCCGCCAACTAAACGAGAAAAAAGCAATTGGCAGTACAATGGGCTTTAGTATGTAAACTTTTCACCCTATGCATAATATCCGTACGAAAATGTGAAAGATTTTGTATGGTGTTGTTTATGCGTTCACAAGTGAAATGTCAAACGGACATGAAACGACAAACAAGTCGTAAAAAACCATCATAAACGCCTTCTTTTCCGTTCGACCAGTCACTAAATCTTGATCGAATTAATCGAAGGTTTCATCAACCTAGTGCACTATTTATGGAATTAACATAGGTCGGGCATAACCTCAAAGTTAACCGCTTTGATATACTTAAAGAAACTTGAAATGGCGAAACAACTTGTGTTCCTCTATAATATACACACCTATATAGAAACACCATTTCGTAGAGAAATTAAGCACGAAATGCAATATGGCCACCCTAGGCCCTGACTATTGTAATAGGCAAATGTAAAGATATCTGCATTAAAAGAATAACCGTCGAGTTGAGCGATCAATTGACAGTTTGTGTAGACAGGCGAACACATAAACAAGCAGATCGTAACTGTGTTGAACTAATATTTCTTACATAGTCCTTAACATATAAAACGAACAAAAAAAACAAAAAAATTGAAGCTTGAAAAATATAAAATTTAATAATAACATCAGCAGTAACTTTAAACAAACAAATGCACATTTGTTATACATAAAATAAATTGGAAAGAAGGGGAATATTTCTAGAAGCATGTACGAGTTTAGCACAATTTTTCCAACGGATAAAGTTTAGGTGGAGCCTTAACCTTTTCACTAACAACTTTAACAGCAATAATTATGCAGCTGTTGTTTGCTGTAAATTATTACGAAGAGTTGCTTGAAGAGTCTGCTATGTGCGTTTGAATGTTGGTTGTGTTTATATAATAGGCATCTTACTGTACTTCCGTTTCCTCAGATAACATAACATTTCAACTTTCAAATAATAGAATATCTTGTATACAAAAAATCTGTAATGGGAGAGAAGGGACGAAACTCTACCTTTTCAAATGCACGGAATGAATAATCCATCCTTCTTCTTCTCTTTACTTCATGATGCAGAAAAATTTTGTCGGCTTAAAGGAAAGAATGCGAAGTCAATGTAAAGATAATTTGATATTTTTATTTTCAATGCTGTATCTTTCTTCCAAGAATTCAAAAGATTTCCTGAAGATAAATGCACAGAACATTTAACTCAAACATTGCTGCAGTGCAAGGTGTAGAAATAAGTTCTGGCCGAAAAGTGCAAAGTACTTTATTGGACGTCTCGTCTGTTGCTAGCTATTCTTCTCATTTCTCTGACAGAATACCAATTTCATATCGAAAGAGCAACTCTTTGTTTGCGGCTTATCAAGCAATCAGTCTTGTCTTCTACGTCCTCATTCTTATAAGGGAAACACTCCTCAGTATAAACAATAATTATTCGGCTAAAAGGGGTATTAAGCAAAGCTATGAATGTCTAGCAAATAAAAAAGGAGGGATAACACCTGGTCTTTGGGTGCTGCTATAAAACCTTTTTTGGAATTCGTTCTTTCTTTAATGATCGATTCTTCTGCTTGGGTAATTTTGTTGACCTGGCGCTGATCATAGCCCACTATATTCAAGTAATTCGACTAAATGGCATTCGATTAAGAATATTGATGTTCACTTTCACTGGGCAGAATGTATTATGGTTCGTTCCAACCAAACCAAAGCAAACCATTCCAATTGCAAAAACTCTTAGTATAGTAAGCTTCCAGTATGAAGAAGTTCGTTTTCATTGTAGATAGCAAAACACGTTTAGGACATGTTTGCCGTTTGCAGCAGACATTACTCTTTCCCGTTAATACGGGAAATATCGGTTACTTCGTGGGTAATCTCGAAAGACGAGGTGTTCTTTCCACACGGAAATCATACTACTTCGAAAAGATGGCTAAAATAGTGCCCAGCGACATTTAGCATAGATTTGCAAATGCTTAACAAGCGTTCTACAATAAAGCCTTGAAGGTCGACATAACGACGGAAGCCAAGTTATAAATTGAATATGTTGCGTAAACTTGAAGGGGATAATTTGTGCTATTGCGCAACGCTTACAGAAAAAGGTCTTGGCCTTGCAAGTATTCATAAATAGTACAACGGTATAGTCATCTTTCAGAAAAACCAGTAACAACTTATTTATACATCTCACATTATTCAATTATGTGTAACGTGTGTGTATGTAACAAATAAACTGGAGGAATTAAAGGGAAAAAAGCCAAGTGAACAAATCTGTTTAAAAGAATGCAGCAGACAATGTCTTGCAGGAAAGAGAGTCAAACTATAGTACCTACAAACACCTTAGTTTAGTACCTACAACACCTTAGGCCTTTGCATGGCAAGCTCCCAATGCGAAATACAAGCAACATTTCGAGTCTGTCAAGCAATGAAAGCAACTTAAGCGATCAACAGCATAGTTCTAAAAAAGAAATATTCAAAGATATGCTCTGCAGTTGAATTGCGTTTCTTTTTTCTTTTCTTTTTTTTGTATGCATTGCCGCTTACTTCATAGTATAAACGAAACCGACTAAAAATATCGACACTAAACTTTAAGACTTTTCATCCGCTTTAAATTATTGAATGTCGTAAAGTTATGCTCCTTAGTATTGACGAGAATTGTTGCTTCATTATTTCCGACTATTGCCAAGACTAACCGAATACTGCTGAAACATCCAAAGGAAAAGGAACAAAATGATCACATTAAGTAGCGAAGGTAACCAAAGCACTTCTCAAGATACCGAATTGTTAGCAACATTGCTTGCAGACTTATATTAAATCTTTAAAAGGAAAACAAAAGAGCCCAATAAGCATTCTTTGCTAACCGCCATGGTATTCCAAGTGTATTAAAGCAAGCGATTTTTGCTGCTATGGCCAGACGGACAACAGGATAGGTGGACAGCCATACAGACGGATAGACGAACGCTAATACACTAAATCGATTCAAAATTTGGTAGTGATCAGGAATATATATCCCATGTGGAGTCTCTCAAGCCCCAATCTGGGCGTTACGAAGGACTTAAAAAAACGAGTATATCCCTTTCCTTCAGTGATAGGTATAAAAAGGTGTGGGATATAAAAGTCTCGATCACATCCGAATATAATATTTTCACTTGTTTAATTCTATTCCACGATATTTTTCTAATGTTGTGTGATCTTTCAAATTCACGTAATATTTAACCGCGGAACGGAACCATGTTTTAGCCATACCTGGAAATTATCAAAACTCCCGTTCGGTAATGGCCGTCTAAGTACACTAGCCTGAATCTACGATCATTAGAATCGTCTCAATAAGGGCGCATTGAAACGCCTTCGTGTCAATGTCCGCCCAATTAAATTTTTTCGTTACATCGGTTCAGTTTTACAAGATTGCCCCTTTTAGCTAAGCCAGCAAGTCAAAGTCTTAAATGCCACAGTGTTATGCCCATAAAGCTTGATTGCTCACTGCACAACTTTGTTTGTAGAACGAATTACTTGTAGAGTTTTTGCCACGAATGAAAGCAAGCTGCGCCCGTCAATCACAACCGCTTCTACTCAATTTCTGGCCAATCTCATGCTACCGGGAGTATCTTAGAAGATGTCGCCAACGCCAGAAAAAACTTTGTCGCAGACCTCAACTATTTTTATTGGTGTTCGAAGGCGATAATATTCCATTAGAGAAGCCCTTTGCACTTCAAGGCCCCATATCCTTCAAATCACTTAATTTGCTGGTTTTATTGCCATACTCGCCATGTAGCACATCTTTCGGATTAAACTAATAAAACGTAGCGCAATTTTATTTTAAAAAAATCATCACAGAAATTCAGTCTAATTTTTAAATTGAATCTTTTTGAACCGTAAGATTCCATTTGAAAACTTATTTCGTTAACAAAATAAACTGAAAGTGAAATGGAAATGGACATGGAAATGAAAAGCAATTATTCCGAAACTTTTCAATTGTCATTGGAAGTGGTCACATCACACAATTTCGTATACTTACAGGCTATTTATATCAAAAAGGTCTACCTCGTTCTGACAAGATCCGCTCTCACAAATAAAACATGTATCGGGCATCATGAAATAATACTTTATATTATCGGTTAACTTGTACTGAAAGAATACAGTAAAAAAAAACACAGCAAAAAGGTGCGCAAACAGAGGAGAAGAGAAAAGAAAAGCCAAACACACTACAACAAGTAATCAACAAGTAATAGAAACAGGATTTCGTGGTCGAGGCTGTAGCGACCAATGGCATCTATTTTCATTAATATTACGGCAATCTAGTGGAAATACTCCTCAAGCGAACAAAAAACTTAAAAGTATGTTTTTTTCCAAACTATTTTTCAGATTGCTATCTTCACCCAAACAATATGACTTAGAAGTAATCTTAGTGCTTGCTTAGCGCTGTTTACCTTCTTGTCGATTTAAACTTCTTCAGTTAACCGAACGTAATAGAACACCTAACCCATTATTTTATAATAATTCACTTTCAAATGACCATCGAATCTAATCAACACTCAGTGCCTGCAAAGTGTTGGGTCAAACTTCAATTGTTATTAATAATGCTCGAAGTTGACGGCGAACCTTCCGTTAGTTTACTATTGTCTATGGCCCAGTATTCGGGATCCATTAAATAAGACCTTTGATCCTTCAGTCGCTGTTGCCATAACTCCCTCAGATCACACAATTTTCCAGCTTTGCCGCCATATTCGAAAGGCATCATATCTTTCGGCACATGTTCATAAAATGTCTCGTCAGCCGATAGATAAAAATGCATCTAAAAATAGTAACAAAGTGGGAAAACTATTAACAACATTTTAAAAAGCTTTATTAAAACTTACTGACTGAATAATTTCGCTTTTAAGAAACCATTTCAACACTCGCATTAGTTTACCCATAAATGGCGGACAATTTAAGTAATGTACGCTTTTTATTTTCGCTGGAAGCCCGTCTTGTGTGGCTGTTGCTATAATACGGAGGTCACGCCAGGTTATTTTAGCCACATGACCCAAAGTACATCCACTCATGTCGATAACTGATATCTCACCCTCAGATATTCTTTCACCGTCGCAAATGAAACGCGTGTCGAACATCATGACTAAACACCTAGCACCATCTCTAAAGTTGAACTGAAAGGCAAAAGCGTTAGAAAAAACGCTCAGACAAAAACTGAGAAGAGAAAACTCAGACAAATTTGACAAAAAAAAAATGTAAGAACACCGCTGAGTGGACACATATACCTTGTCTGTATTGGAATCTCGAATGCGGTGAAACGCCACAGTGCAATTGTCGTTTGTCAAACCGGGTAACGGTATCATGTCCCTTAATATTAAAAAACACACTACAATTGTTTTAATTCAATGTATTTTGCTTTTGGTTTGTAGTGTTTTCTCATGTACTTACCATAATTTGCATATCTGCTCCGTACCCTTATCCAAAGGATCACGTTCTAAGAAAATATCTGGAAATTGGTTACGTATTTTATAATGCACTTCTAATAAACGCTTCGCCTTCTCAAGGTCATCATCCATTACGCGAATGAAACGCCTTAATATACATTTGTCTAAAACAACAAGAAGAAACAAGTAAGAACAAGAAGAATACCCTACACCACACTATCTAACACAATTCTTATTTTTATTATAGAACACAAAAATTATATCTTCTTTCTATAGAAAGGCATATTTTCTTGAAGTGCATGTATGTATTTCTGGGGAAGCAGGGCCGAAACGCAACCTAATGTGGTATAAGTTTGATCCTTGCATGCGGGAGATATCAAAAATAAGCCTATGCCAGTTCTTTGACGATGTCAGTCCAGTCTTTGAGGAAATCTATAATCCACTCGCTATAAGACTTCCATTGTCTAGGGTCAAAAGTCAATTTTGAACCTCTTTTGGTCTCCTATTTTTATACCCACCACTGTAAGATGATGGTATACCCATTTTGTTTTTTTCCATAATGTATGTAATAGCCAAAAGGAAGCTTTAGAGACCCTATAAAGTCTGTATATTCTTGATCAGCGTGAAGTTTTGAATTGATTTAGCCATGTCTGTCCATCTGTGTGGTATTTGTTCTTGGCACTCCCCTATTCGCATAAATGTAGATGTCGACTTCAAATTTGCTACAAACATTGAAAGTCTTTGCACACAGGTTAGCAGTGAAAATGGGCCAAATTGGCCAGAACAGACGCCCGCAGTGGAGCACAAACTAAACGCAATTTCGCTTTTCTTAACAAAAATTTGTGGATTGTTGCTTTTTATTAAGAAATCATAAAAGCTAGAGAGCTGAAATTTTTGACATTTACTTTGCGAAACACTCTACTCGTTACGTGCAAAAATCGGAGAAATGGACCTTGTCTAGAGTTAGAAGCGATTAATTGGTCTTTTTTCCCCTTTTTGAGGTTTTATGCTTGTTTTTCATGACGCAAACAACGCAGAATGTTTAAAATTAGTTTGCACATGCCTCGAATGAAGACGTATTGTCTGCCTAAAAGTGGGTTAGTTCTAAAACGAATACGATAGTCCCCGCGATCTGGTACATTAATTTTTTCTTAATAATACCAGCGACATGGGTATCAAATAAAAGCACTTGGAGAGTAGAATGCGAAAAACATAGTGGTGAGTATGTGAGATTCGGCCCTGCCGAATATAACTTTCTTACTTGCTTAGAATGTTTGTGCTCTTGTGCCCTTGTGCTCACAACGGAATATAGGAGAGATGAGGCTGAAAACAATTCGAAAGCGTTCAGTACTTCTGCTAAGAAATTCAAAGTTTGTAATGACGGCTTTCGTGTCGATTATGAACTCAGCACCTGAATTATATACCATTACTACCATCTTCCCCGCCATTTCGCAGCGAGTAAGGGGTAAAACGTACGATCACGTTTTTCTCAGATGTGCCAGAAAACGGCAATTTTGACCGTAAAATTACCGAAGAAGGGGAATGAGAACGAAAATTGGAATAATAAAATAAGTAAAAAATGTAAGCGAACTTTTTGTACCCCTCATCTTTATGGCGAAAGAGAATATGCTGACATTTATTGTCGCATTTTTTAAACAATAAACAAAATACCCATTTTTTAGCTTCGTGTTTACTTTACACGGGACTGTACACTTGTCCCTTGACAGACTTAGCCCACAACCAATTTTTTTTTTTAAATTGCGATTGGCTAAAGTACAGCCACAAAAATTATTTCTTAGAGCAGTTCTAAGAAGAAATAAAAAAGCGATATAAGTGTAAAATCTTCTAGAGCAGCATAGGATATTAAACCTTACAATTCAGGCATCAAGAGCCTAAAATGGATACACTAACTTATAAGGCCCACCATAACAGATAAACGAAAAATGAACAAAGAGAAAGCGTAGCATCTTAAAGGGAGTTTACCCCGTAACTCAGCTTAAATGTACGCAAGCAAGCTTACAATAGATTAGACACACCAGCAACAACGTAATCTTCAAAGGTTACTTGAGTGGAACTAAGAGATAGATGTACTGCCCATTATATAGCATTATGTATTATTGCCAGGCTATCACTTCTCCACGTTAGTTCCCAAGAAGTTTTCTTTTAACAACTTGGTCGTTCTCTGCAAAGTTAACGTTTTGCATTTGACCGGCAAAGGTGAACGGAGCTCGCAGTTTGTATGGCATTCAGCTAATTTAATGGGTTCATAGTATTTTGATTCCTTGCCGGAACGTCAATATCGTTTAGTAGGAATGGGGGCACTATGTTCCCTTCTGTAAGCTTTTTTAGGAAAAAAACTCTTAGTATTAACCTCCTCTTTGCTAGAGACGGTAGCTGAATTGAAACCAGCCTGTTTTCATATGAAAGGAACTTTACTTTTGGATCCCATCCAAAGTTGCGTAATGCGAACAAGATGAATTGCTACTGCACTCTAAGAGCAGCAAAAGTAACTAGAAGACCAAGGACGAAATCTCACCAGTGACATATACAACCCTTTGGTTATAAAAGGATCGTCAAATTCTTTAGACCATCGTTTAATAAAACCTAGAGCCTAGAAGCCCTTGCCTTGCTAATAACGGATTGAAAGTGTGGAATGTGTAAAGAACATTTTGGCGTCAAATATTACATCTAGGTTTGATTGGTGACATTGTCACAAGTATTGTCCAATTGTCGACTACCCGAATGAGAAAACGAGAATATATGAAAATAGTCACTAATGCTGTCAAAACCAACCTAAAGGGGATTAAATCGTTCATAATTAAAAATAACTTCCATCCGAATTTAATACAATACCTTTAGAACCAGTATTCACTTTCATTAGCATTTTCATATCACTCTTTGTCATTTTCATTTCACTTCATGCCGGGAAGTTACTTTAACCATTTTTATTAATAAACGAGCGCTTTTTTCGGTCGGAAATGGAAATTTTCTCATTCAAACACTTGCCACTCGCGCAAGAATCAATCCTACGATGTCCGCTGCCTACAAGCATTTACATTAAGTGGTTTTTTCTTAATGCAAATTTTCAGCAGTCATGTCTCGGTGAGGAACTCCAAGTTTCAAGAAAAAAATTTCTTTCGGGAAATAAATTCTTTTCCACATTTTCTAGAAGGTGCGAACCACCTACCAACCCATTAAAGAAATGAGATTTTCTGAAAAATTTTAAGAAGACAATAAAGACCTATACTGCTTTACCAGCACGGTAATGCGGGTAAAGAACGAGCGACAGCGATGCTGTGTCCTGTGTTGTAGAATACGTGCGGAAATATTTATTCAGCTTACCAGCAGTTGCATAGAAGATCAGTGAAGATCATAGGGAGTTACATTGTCTAAATTAAGGATCGAAAGAGCGGAGTTGAGAAGAGCTGAAAGTTGAGTTTTTGAAGTTAAGAGAACAGCGAATTTCAAGCGTAGAGATTAAACCGTATTACGAAAGTTCTTAAATAGAAATCCCGTAGATCAAATTTCTTGAGAAGAAACTTGTGGAAAGCCGTCGAAGGAAAGGAAGAAAAGGTACACGCAAAAAGACATCAAAAACCTATAAACAACAAAGTAGGTCAGTCAATAAAACTCACTTAAGCACATCAAGCTTAAAAAGAGACGTGAAATACGGTATAAAAATCTCGAAGAATATCAATGCAAAGATCGGTCGTCCAATTAACATAAGATTCTGTATTCTGTGACCCTTTTTCTCACCTATTTTTCGCGGCATTTGCGGATGCATTTGATACCACTCTTCCAGCTCGTTTATCTTAGCTAACAGTTCAGCTTCGGATTCTTTCGACATTTCGTTGGTACTCTTATTAATCAATTACAAAACGTAGAAACCTCTCATAAATTGTCTAACAACTTGGCTTTCGATTTCCAAATGTTAGTCTTTGAATTTGTATATGTCTTTTCAGTAAATGTTTTCTTTTTCAGTTAACCGCACTTATCGAAGTCATGTCTTTCACTGTTTAAAGCCCGATTTAAACTAATATTTGAATCCAAATGAATCCAAATTGGTTGCGCGTTGCCTAAGGGAAGGCTATTAAAACTATTTAAGTCAAATCATCCGTCTATGACAAGCAAAAAAAAAAGTTAGTAAAAGTAAGTCTTGGCACGAATGGTATTCGTCTATGCGTCGCTTTCAAAAAACAGACAAGACTTGCAAAGCATTGCGGTAATTAAAGATCTATAACTACTTTAATTGATGTAATCTTTGGACTGAACTTACTGGGCAGTCTAATAAATATTTAAATCAATGGTAAATTGCTAATTGCTGAAAGTAATTTTGCGACGGCTGCATTTTTAAGCGAATCACAGGCATTTTGAGACCTATACCACTGGTTGCGATAAGTTTATGAAGATGTATGATAACAAGCAAATGGACTGGAAACTGACCCATTTTTTGCTATACCAATGGACTCAGAAACACACTCTTAATCGATTTAAGCATTTTGTCCGTCTGTCCATGCGCATTGTCTTCAAAATAAAGGTCTTACTTTCGGTTGTATTGATCAAAATTTGATCATTTTAATAGATCTTCATAACAATCGGTAAACGATTGTGTTTTCGCAATGATGTCATGATTTCTTGAACTTGAGCTTCATCCCGTCTAAAAGCTCTTGCAAAAAGAGCCTGTGTGGCAAAAGCCACACTTTACTAGTGTTTTATTATAAAAATTGATTCAGAACACTGAAATGATATATAAATTTATTACAATAACTGTGGACCTCGCATGTCAATTTTTTTAACCTCCCCCGCCGCACTATATAAAGGCTCTCAAGGAAAGTAGGCCTTTGAATGGCAACAAAGTATAATTTTTAATATATTGTGAATCCGCCTGAGTGGCCGAGTAGGCAAGAGTCTCGACTAGCAATTCAATGGTCGTGGGTTCAAATCTCAAGTGCGGTAGAGTTTTTAATAATAATAATAATAATAATGATAATAATAATAATATTAATAAAAATAAAGCCGAAAGCCGAAAGCCTTAGATGCTAGTGCTTTAAGATTTTAGTCTTAGAATTTATTCTCTGGCTAAACTTACATAATAATAATAATAATAATAATAATGATAATAATAATAATATATTGTGATAAAGGAAGCCGAACAGTTGGTTATATTAGGCAAAGTGGTGTACGGTATTTACTAATTGGCCACGACCGGCTCGAGCATTTCTAACTTGTCAACGAGCATTCTAACTTGTCAACGTAATTAAGTGTCGCGCATTTCTAACTTGTCAACGTAATTAAGAGGTTTACAACAAACTTTTACTTTTTGTTTAAATATTCGACGGCCATGACGACGACAAATGATGCACAGTTATAGACAGATGTACGGACATGATTATAACGAATGAAAAGCTTATTCTGCCTGATCAATTGCCCATACCCTTTACCTTATCTTCAGAATGGCAAAACAGTACACGTTTATGCCTGATATTATTATGATATTAAACGAAAAAAAGAAAAAATGTAATACTCTTTTATGTATTTAATATACCTACTTAATTTTTACTTTGATTCGTTTTTATGATGATAATTAAAATTATTTTATTGTCTATATAAACATTGAAATAACTTCTACTAGCACAAGCATTTAATACTTTTTATTATTTGTACTCTTGTATGACCTAAAACTAGGTAAGTGGCGAATGTCGCGAAACCTAATTCGCGCATAGCGTGAGCGGTCTCGTAGGACAACATATGATAAAAATTCCGAAGAACAAGGTCATTGTGTGTTTTCTTTCCTTTATTTATAACATCGCGATCCTTTTATGCAATCGTAACATGCTGATCCTGACGCCCACGTCAGGTCACCGTCGTCACGTCTATTTTATTCATTCATAAGATGACGACCTTGAATTCAAACAAATCCATACGAAGAGATGCAGTCATAAAACAAATCCATACGAAGAGATGCAGTTAAGTAAACTGTTTTTGGTTAGCCTTAACACCGTTGCCATAGCTAAAATAGAAAATAGAAAATAGAAAATAGAAAAGCAATAAAAGGCTACTTTTTTTTTATGGTACGAAACGAGTTATGAAAACGAATTAATAAAACACGGTAGTTAGGGCTGCATTCTGTTTAGAACATGGAACTCAGCCTAAACCACTTATTTCATTCCTACCTTAGCAAGGCTAGATTTAGAAGCAATCCATCAATTCGTTGACAACTTAGGCAACTTCAATATGTGCGCTTAAATTTGAGCATGTAATTAAGTTTTTTCATTTCATTGCTTCTCCGTTCTTATTTGACGGGTACATATAAGTCATTAAAGCCTTTTTATAAAAGCTGATGACGCTAACAACTGTGAGCGTTTTTCAATTTCCTACAGATGAGAGAACGATCTTTACAAGCTTTACCACTTATCCCGTTCAAATATAGGTTACATAGTCGCCAAATGCGGAAATCTCTTAATTCGAAGGAATATGCCATTAATGGTAGATAGAAAAACAAAACAATCGATGTGCACGTCAGACGAGCCATTGGTGTCGTCGATACATTGAAATATCCAAGGAATTGACTGAGTGCGGTGTTTTTTATGAGCTATTCCATCCCATCCATCCAAACCATCCAAACGAACTAAAAGAACTGCGCCGGTCATTGAACTGAAAAGGGCTCTAACATGTGGAGGGACATTACAGTTTAATTTTCAACACGACTCCCGGGCTTATATCAGTAAACCCATCCCAGAAACACCAGCAGCACTAAATTGAAACGTGCTATTATTCTTCGTCCTTCCTTGTTAACATCTATTTCAACTGATGGCTTCGTTTCTGTCTAAGCAACCCTTCTACTCTGATCACGATACCCAAAAAGAGCGCGTTTACGTAAATAACTTCCTGGTATCCTTTCAGTACGTCATTCGGATAAAAAAAGTACAGCTAGCGATTGGCAATACTTATGATTAAATGCAAGATTTTTTACCATTCTCTTGACATGTGCGCTCATCTTGTAAAAACAAATTCCATCACGACTTATTTTTACATCTAACAGCGTATATGAGGGTAACAGGTAGTTGTAGCAAAACGAGAATTTTTCAAAGTTTTTTGTTTGGCTGTTGACATATGCACACACAATAAATCAAACGCAAACGAAAATAGTAGCAAAAGATGACATATTTTCTCCAAAATCTAACCAATCGGGTGAACTCGTGCTGAACAAAGCCACCAAATTACACAAGTTCGCATACAATTGGCAAAACATGGTTTGGCCACAAGGCCGTGTGGTTAAAATCAACGAGAAGGAACAACTGACAGTCTCCAGAGCCACATTAAACACGCATTCTATGCGTGCGTACGTTGTCCCCAGCCAGTCAAGACACAATGGCCCACGCCCAATCATAGAGCTTAGCAACAAGCTCTTACAGACATACCCTGACAACATGGAGATTTGTTTTATCTCAAAGAAAAAAATTAATGTAATCACTTCGGATATGTCTACAGTGAATTCCATCGATTGCGATCTCTATCCCTTCTGAATTCTGCGAAATTCGAGGAGTCGTTCCTGTCCCCGCGGATTTCACAAAAAAGAAGATCTATGAAAATGCGCAAGCCAAAAATCAACAAAGATTTGGACCACTGCCTCTATTTTGCAACATGGTCGATGTAGTGCACTTTAGTAAACTAGACACCACTAACAAAAAACGCTTCTATGTCGACGTACGTCGAAACAATACTACAATGCCGGAAATGTTGGCGTTACGGGCACACTAGCACAACAAAATTCCCTTTGTCCCTACTGCAGCACTACTCACAAATTCTCGCAAGGATGCCTTCACAATAAAAAATGCATCAACTGCAAGAATGACCACCCCTCCAATTCTAAAGTATGTCCAACATATGAGAAAATCCAAAAGAGACTCTGTCCCTTCCCATTCACGGGTATTTTAAGGCCCCCAACTTAGAGAGGCCTAGTACCTCTTCAAACTGCAGAAGCAAAAAAAATTGACGACCTTTCGTTTTACACACTAAACATTAACTCTCTGGCTACCTGCCGGACCACCAGTGAAACATTCGGTAGGACACGCCGTATAGTCGCAATTCACTTACACTTTCGCCCCCAATTTTATACCGTTAGGCGAACTTATGTTCCAAGAAACACCAAACATTTAGCTTTCAATAAATTTGTCCAAAATATAGCCCTTGAGACTGTTTCTTCGGCAGCTTCTCTAACGCCTTCACTACTGTTTTTACCAAAAAAACACTAAACAAATCATTTCCCCCAATCCCTGGTGGAACAGTAAATGCAAAAATTCCCATCTAGGGATACCTTAAAAGCTCTACCCGGCGCAGAGAAGGAATACAAATACAATCGCAGGTTCGAAAAGCGCAAAGGCTGGAAAAAAGAAGAAGAAGAAGAAGAGAATATTTCAACTACGCGCTCTGCGAATCAAAATAGTATGGCAGACATGCATGTTGGTAGCACTGCATAACAATAACATGCGCGCCCATTGCAGTTAGTTAGGACGCTTACATTCGCTTAGAGGGTACTCTACTTGGCGAAGGTACAAGTCGTACCTTCTGATCACGATGCTATGTGTCACAACTGCCAATTCATGAATCGTACAAACGTTTCCAAAGAGAATCACAAAAACCTTGAAAATGATGCGAGAGCCGATTTTTAATGAAAGCGTGTACAAAAAATCGAAGACATTGTGTTAAAGCAGTTACTGAAGAAAAACGAATGAAAAAGGGAAAGTCATTCGGAGAAAGAGAGAGAGGGAGAGCGAGACAGAGATGGAATAACAGAGAATTGGCCAATTTCGAATATCTTTAGTGGAGCACTGCCGTAATGTCGCCATTATACCATTCGAACCGACATACAAGGGACGCAGTTTTCTACCGATCACCAGTAAATATTCATTATCGCAGTCAATATCTGGTTTATTCCTTGCACAAGAGAACACATACACATGAAAAGAGTACAAAGCGCACTTTTCGACTCATACTTTCTTTCTTTGATTTTTTCTATATTTAATTTGTCTTGCCTGCCATGGTAATTGCAACAGTGGCGACGTGATCGAGAGATCCGCCACGTAATAAAAGAAATAGTCATCTTACTAGTTCTCAACTCAAATTAGTCGCGGTTTTACTTTAATTATTCGCGAAATTCACGTAACGTATAAACAAATTCTTCTGCTAGCATGACTTTGTCCCCGCACAATGCACTCAGGTTTCTCTCTGCTTTCAATTTTCCCATTGTATTGAATTGAATGCTATTGTTAACGCCTTTGCGAAGGGCATCAATTTTTAAATAACTTTTCGTAAACTTAATCAACAATTATTTAGCAGACGAACACACATCTACACCAACTAGTCAGGACGCAGAGTTAATATAATGCAATGCGAAAAGCTTAGGTATCTCTCTTTCCTTATATATGTTGCTTGTGTATCGTTGCAAATCAAATTTACTCTTATCTACTGAATTGTGGTCAACAACAATACAATTGCAATAAATTTACAAAACGTGTCTAAAAAATCGAAAAAATGTAAAAAAAAGGAAATAAAGCAAATGCGATTTTGTATGTTTGTAGGTTAAAAATAGTTTTTTTTTTCTTTTTTATTTTTGTTCACATAAAAGCACAAAAAGAAACGAGCACACACATTTACACATTTTGTTGATTACTGCACGACACACAAATGCAGAACGTCAAGATACGTGAATCATTGTTGCTTTTCCTCTGCTATGCACCTCCAGTGATTTAAGGCTCTGTGCGGAGATTGCACTGTGCATAAATGCGCACACACATAAACACGCGCACGCACATATACACAAACGCACATTCGAATGTAGTTTTGGCTCGATTGCAATTTGTTGGATCGTTGCATACCTCACATGCACTAACATACAAGTTTATTGACTTTTAAACATTACATGTAAACAAATTATTGCAATTTCATAGCAAAGGTGCAATGGATGGTCGTAGAAGAAATAAAGTTAAAAAAATACGTACACAATATATGCATGTTCGAGTGTGAATGAATTGTTTTTTAACTACGGCCAACAATATATTGTCTTCCACGCACCTAACAAGCGACTAGTCTTACAACACTTAATTGAAATATCGAATTACATTTTTACGCCCGTCATCCGAAGATAGGAGTACACTAGATTTTTGACTTGCTTTGTACTTACAAAGTCTAGATGGCTTTTTACAAGTAACCTTGATCAGCAATCCGCTTCTCAGCATCCGTCTCTACCTGGCGCTGATATTCTCTAATCAAGTTGAGAAACTCAAAACCAATACTGCCCGTACGTTCTTCAATCTTACAAGTGCCACCCACAACGGTAGCCAAAAAACGGAAAAACTCGATATTTTCCAATTTTCAATAAAAAGTTCACATCTGTAAACACGCTTCGGGCCTAAACATCTCAATTTCAAATACTAGGTGTTAGAAGTAAATCACGACCGGTTCTTCTTAGTAAGCGAAAAAAAACAAATAGAAACTTTATATTAGGGCAAGGCCAACCAAATAAATACCCTATACCACTTCGCCTGACAAACTCATTCATTCATTCATTCATTGTCATGACAATACACCAAAAATTCTACATTACTTTTATGCGAAGGCACACTTTTCATGAAAGCCCCCATATCGTCAAACTTAATTCACTTGTCAAAGACAAATTTATTATTTTGCAGTTGCTTTCCTCGCAAAAAGTACAATTTAGACTTTGTTTTTGTACATGGAAGCGCTTGGTTTTCATGCGAACTTCTAAAAGTAATTTACTTCAAAAAATGGACCTATCTGATCCAAATTCCGTACGGTTAATTTTTGTACTAATTCGTCACATATTTTATCTTTTTTTTTTTATTTTATATTAAAAATTAGACCTTTTTAGCATATAAGAATTTAATATTTTGTGGCAATCCTTATATACGGTAATGTCAAACAAATAGATCTACTTGATCCGCATTTCATGCAGTTAACTTTTACACCAAACTACTCCTACAAACCAATTTTCATCATAACATATCAAAAATTGAACTTTTTGCCATATAAACATTTGTTACTCATTAGAACCCCTATATGCAATGGAATCAACAAAATAGACTTACGTGGCCCACGACGAATCGTCATCAAGAAACGCTGGAAATAAGGCCTTCTTATCATATGAAGATTCAGTTTTTGTAGGGACGCTTATATGGCATAGGTTCGGAAAATTGCCCCATCCGATCGAAAATTTTCATTCCAATTTAATAATGAAATGGAAGTGGCTAAGATATGCGGCATTTCGACATATTCCTCCCTATTACTCATTACTATGAGCATACTCTCTTGCTCAGCTCTCGTAATGATCAGTACGTGCGCAGTTCTACCAATAATTTCGGGATCGCTTTGTTCTATACTATCCGAACTTCTACACTATTACATAACTTCAAAGAGAATGAAGATAATGCGCAAGAAGTGAAAAAGGTCCGATAGCTTTGTAGACGGAATATTTAATGATATTTCAACAGTTTGACGGTATGAACGTAACTATATATATTTATGACAGACGACACGAGCCTCTGGGCTATATTTTCAACAATGCCAGCGGCCCTCTCATCTTTTATTGATATTGATTCCGTGCGGGAAAATGCAGGGAGGCTAGACATCGTTTTCCCTTTATTTAGACTTAACAATAGGTAAACAATTTTTATTTTGGTTTCATTGTTTTCATATTCATTTCATATTCATTAAAAGCTGCTTTCCATGTACAAGCATATGGACATATTTTGATATTACAATTTCTTAAATACATTCCTTTGCAAATGGCTTTAATATTCATTGTAAAGGTAAGATCGTTTGGCAACCATGCTCGCGAAACGTAACCGTTTTGCAATGGCAATCCCGCTGAGTTTTTCTTCTAAACTGCAAAAAACCACGAGTCGCATTCAAAAATTTTTAAGATTATTTATCAATTAATTTAGGAAATACGAAGGAAAACACTTTCTCCAACTGCATAAAAGTCACAATAAATTTAAAACAATTTTCGTTTTTTTATTATTTACCCTATAAGGAACATTTCTCAAGTATTAAAACAACAGTAATAGTTGATACGCGAATATCAATAAAAAAAAAGAAAAGGAAAAAGAAAAAAAAAATAGAAAACAACAATTGCAATTGTGTTGCAGTCAATAGCAGCGCAGACTCGCCAACAACAAAAAAGCACGAGGTTTTCAAAGAGAAATAATTAGTAAAATATATACGAGAAATAAATACGAAGGAACATATAGTTTTAATAACACTAACTAACTAAAATGGTGCCTATAGGACCCGTGCATGCCGGGCACCCCGGTGTGCATGCTCCCCAAGCGATACCGTCGGCACCAACTGGACCGAACACGTTGCAAAGTTCTTCATCAAGTAATGCACCAACATCCAATAAGAGTTCTATGTCGGTGGTAAGTTGAGATAAGAATGTACGCGTAGAATGAAATGATCTTTTATAGATTTTCGTTTATAACGGTAGAAACCCAATTACACGTTGAAGTTTACTTTGGCCGGCCATACGAAAGCAGTGTCAGCTGTAAAATTCAGCCCCAATGGTGAATGGCTGGCTAGCTCATGTAAGTTTTCGTGTACGCGTCCAATATATTATGTTTAATCATTATTCTTTCGCGTTTAATTACTATGAAGCGGCCGATAAACTGATTAAAATCTGGGGAGCTTACGACGGAAAATTTGAGAAAACCATTTCCGGCCATAAATTGGGCATATCTGATGTGGCTTGGTCTTCCGATTCTAGATTATTGGTGAGCGGTAGTGATGATAAAACACTAAAAGTGTGGGAGTTAAGCTCTGGCAAGTGTCTAAAAACTTTGAAAGGACACTCTAACTACGTCTTTTGCTGTATAATTTCAATCCTCAGTCAAATCTCATTGTTTCCGGCAGCTTTGACGAATCGGTACGCATTTGGGATGTGCGCACCGGTAAATGCCTGAAAACTTTACCCGCCCATTCCGATCCCGTATCAGCGGTACACTTCAATCGTGATGGCTCATTAATTGTAAGCTCGAGCTATGACGGCCTGTGTCGCATTTGGGATACGGCTAGCGGTCAATGCTTGAAAACTCTAATAGACGATGACAATCCACCCGTGAGTTTTGTGAAATTTTCACCTAACGGTAAATACATATTGGCCGCAACTCTCGATAATACCTTAAAATTATGGGACTATTCGAAAGGAAAATGCCTGAAAACGTACACCGGCCATAAAAACGAGAAATATTGCATATTCGCCAATTTCTCAGTAACCGGCGGAAAGGTATGTAGATTTAAATTTTCCAATTAATTGTGCACGAAAATGTGTTGTGTTTTCGTCTTTGCTTTTTTTTATTGTAGTGGATTGTTTCAGGAAGTGAAGATAATATGGTTTATATATGGAATTTGCAAAGCAAAGAAGTAGTACAAAAATTACAAGGCCATACTGATACGGTATTATGTACAGCCTGCCATCCCACTGAAAATATTATCGCTTCGGCCGCTTTAGAGAACGATAAAACCATTAAATTATGGAAGAGCGATACATAACTTTCTCAACAGCGATCAAAGGCGAACGTCATCTTTCTACAGATATATATATAAATATGTATTTTATTAATTTTAACGTTCTTTTCTATAAGAATAAATTTTTTTTAAATTTGCTAATTATATTAAATGTTGGCGAAACTGTGCGTACGTAATACAATGTAAAGTAACGTAATGTTAAGTAAATGCTTGGGCCACGCCATGTCTTGCATCTACAAGTAAAACCGGTTTATCTTTCTCGAACTTTTTAAGATTTTCGTATGTTCCATTTAATTAAACGCACTAGTGCTTTCGTCGCAAACATTTGCAAAAATGCCTTAAGTGCCCGTTCTATTAAACAGCTTCCAGCTTAATTTCGCGAATAGAGAGAAATCGTAAAATGGTCAAGTCTACTTTCTATAACGTATTTTCCGGCAGTTTCTCATTTTCCTCTTTTAGCAACTTTATTTTGTTTTTTTATTTATTTCTCGACGTGCATTATCGCGGGGCAGACTTTGGAACCTATGGCAAAAACAGTAATGCGACCATTTTTAGAGAAAAGCTTTGCGAAAATCCTCTGCATCGATCAACTATTTTAGTCCAGATCGGAAAGTATACTAACTTGCAACGTCTGGTGGGCCTCTTAGGCTTTTGTCCAACTATGCGGCATCGAACGAGCTCACAAATCCCTTTTACATGCGGGTAACTATGCAGAATCTCTTGAATATGAACAAACAAAATTATATGTTACACCGTTATTCTCTTGATTTGAGCGGCTTATCGGTTCTGGCTGTAGGTGAACGAAAATCTATCGTCAAATCGAATGCCTGTTTACGGACTGTTTACATACGTATTTTGAAATATACACACAAGTATGCACAGATATTTTCAAATACACCAAACTGTTTTTTTTTACCCGACTTCGAAATAATACGGTTCACCAATAAGAGAACAAATACCTTTTTTTACGCGAAAATAAAAGCCGAAAGCCTTAGATGCTAGTGCTTTAAGACTTAGTCTTAGAATTTATTCTCTGGCTAAATTTACATAATAATAATAATAATACACGAAACTTTGCTTCTAGCACGAATTCCGAAAAAAAATTAGTTTATTCATCATTTAAATCAAACCGGGCGGTTTTGCTAGACATGTCTGACATATCTACTGATGACAACATTTTGCTCCAAACAGTAATAAGCGTGCACGGCGTTTATCAAGTAGCGATGAATAGTTGCGAAATCGATTTTCATTCCTAAAATTCCCAGTTTAAATTTGTATGTATTGTACTTATGGACCGAATTTTCACTATACATTAAATGTAATATTTTTTGTTTTTTTTTTTTTAATAAAAAGGAATGGTTTTTTTCATAAATATGTAATACGGAAAGATATTTAGACTTTTTTCACCTTAGACAATTTCTTCAAATTGTGAAGCATATCTCCAAACTTACCATATCTCTCATGTATCCCTCTTCACGATATTTTTTTGCACTTTCTAGGGACTTTTCTAGGGAACATATCTCTATGTAAAAACAGAGTTGAGTGTATATAGAGTATAGAGTATATGCATTATATATACATCTGAATATCACCATCATTTCGTGATTTCGATGCAGCAGAGCACATGCATGGCAGGAAGGGGAGACAAACACAAGGGGTAATGTATAATTCTAAAATAGTATTTCTTAATTTGAAACTTGGTATATTATAAAGGCGGACACCTGTTTCTCTCTCCAATTATTCGTTATATGCATTCAGAACAACTATCTTCTTATTTGCTCTGCATTTCATTCGTTGTCCACATGAGACAGCTTAAGAACAAACAGTTGTTATTGATAGTAGTAGATTCTTATTGGCTCAATTTTAAGCACGTATTAACCATAGTGGATGAACGTACCCATACGCCCAATTGCCTAAGGGGCTGAGGTAAACTTATGTTTTGTATTTAATGTGAAGAATTGTTTTTATAATCTCAATCATGGCGCAGTCGGCCATTAATGGCTATTATACCTGGTAAAGTTGCTTCGCAAAATTTCAACTGAATTGTCACTGCCAGCTTCTGTACCTTCACATCGTTTCTTATTTCTTATTTAAAGTTCAATGGCATTGACGGAACGCTTAATAAGAATTTGTTTTGATCAAATTTCGCGGAGGAGTTGTTTCCATAAAGCTTACTATAATATATAAAATACTTTGAAAACTTTTATGAAATATTATGTTTTACCCATAATAATATGTTCGGGCCGAACCGTAGTCATGCAATCAAAAGAAGGATTGAGCAGGAACCTCATCAACTTATCCTCATACTAATTAATTTGCGAAACATATATGTAAAATAATAACACTTGTGACAATATACTTATTTTTTTATTATTATTATTAATTTCATTAATTTTAATTGTTCTTAATTAATAACCGATTGAATTGTATTAATTAATTAATGATTGATTAATAAACTTCAATTTTAATGTTGAGCAAAATTAACTTTTTCATGATTAATATAAAATTGAATGAAAGAAATTCATTAGAAAGACAGGAGGCATGCATTTTATATTTTAGGTATTAGAGAGGTTCGTAAGTTTACTTTCACCCTCACTGTTTCAAGTACTTGATTTGAATGAGGGGTTCGAATGCTTTGAAAAGCATCTTAGCGAACGTACGAATGTGTTTATAAAAATTGCGCTAACAACAACGGTTCCATAACAAAGCCACGATCAATCTGTCAGTCTAGGCCAAGAGAACAACACTGCATTATCTAAGTTAACTTTATCCGCGGCTACGGGTCATAATTCTGGATTAAATGCTGTCTTGTCTTGTCCTATTTCGCAATTACTAGGCCACATTTTCTCTTGGGCGTTAGGCATGCTCGGCTGCGAAAACTATTCAGGACGCTCCCAATTGCAAACAGCGCGTTTCAAAAATTGAAAAAAAAGATATTGCATTTTTGAATCTTGAAATTTTACCGATATGCAGAAACCATAAAATCGAGATATATAGAAGCATTTATTACATAAATCCAACGCCAATCATCATTCAACCTCCTTATAGGTTCACGTTTTCTGAATCTATATCAAAACATTGTTTCTCTTGTGCGCCTAAAAACTCCAAAAACGTGACTAAACGGGAAACCCCCACTTCGAGAAAGTGTAGCAGGCGTGGGCAACAGACACCCACTGGCGATTGTCGTCGATGGGTCAAACACCGTCGGGTAAAACGATGGAATGTAATGGAGAACATTAACTATTCTTCTCTAAAATATAAAGTTTGGAAATGTCTAAAACGATTCTTTTTAAATTATATTCCCAAACACGACAAGAAAAGATAGAAAGTGAAAGAAAAAAAATAATAGAATGGACAATTAGAGATAAGTAATAATCACACAACTATTTCATTTATCAAGTTTTATATGGAAAATTTGATATTCCAACTTGAAGGAATATTTCCTTTCAATATTTGCAAATTGGATTTAATTCATTTTCATATGAGGAAAGCAAACAAAGCTTTTCATATGCAGACGCTAAACCAATTGAAAATGTTTAAAAGAAGTAATATTTGCACCACAGCTAAGAGAAGCAGTGGGCAAGATTGCATTTGCCCTCATGACCGG
Organism: Glossina morsitans morsitans; assembly: GCA_001077435.1. Lineage (NCBI taxonomy): Eukaryota > Metazoa > Arthropoda > Insecta > Diptera > Glossinidae > Glossina > Glossina morsitans. Next base: position 14,128 of record CCAG010006531.1, on the reverse strand, counting down.
CTCTGCTATGCAGCTACCAAATGTGATATATGGTTAAGTGTAAAGGCCCGTCGAAGAAGAAAATTGATCTAGAAACTGTCGCTTTCCTAAACCAACTTGTCTGAAGGCAGCCAAATAAACATTCATTCCGGTCATCCATTCTAACTAAATGTAGAGGGTCTCTCACACCTGTATAAATACTTCCACAAATTTCAATATCATTTAAATGCTCGGGTATGCTTTGCGATTTCTTCGAAATTTACCTGATGCTACACACAAACGTTCGCTTTCAGTCTGAGATTTTCAATTGTGATCAAGGTCAGTTGGGAACTGTACAAAACACGATCGAAAGATTTCGCAGTTGTATTTTTAATACTTCGCAACGAATACGAATTGAACAAAATAGTTGAAGTTTTTACTAACGTGAGTCTTATTGCCACGCAAATCTGGATTTTTTTTTCAATTATAAAGACAAGCAAATATTTTAACCAATAAATAAATACAAAACTAGTTCTATAAGTCGATTTGTAAGTTTCCAAAATTTGAACGCATTGTGTGCAATGCACTTCAAATGCATTTCGAACTAAAACATCGATGTGTATGTGTTGATCGGCTGCGTTGTCAGGCATTAAAAAAGTGACGCATGCATGTTTTCCATCTGTTTGCTTAATTGTTTTTAGTGGAGAGTTGACAACACAAGTCCACGTGAAATTTTATCATTTGGTGAAATTTTTAGCTCAGATTCCCTTAAACTTTTATTTGTATAATTGAAAATATTCGTTTATATTTCTATTCTTTACATCATAAATTGATTTTTATTTGGTTAAGTCATGTCGAAAAATCGGAATAAAAACAAAAAATCTGAATTTGATGATTATGATAATGAAAATGAATTGAAAAAATCAGGTGATAAAAAAGGCAAGAAAAGCAAACGTGGTGGCGACGGATCCGACGACGAAGATTTCTCCTCCAATAAGTTTATGAAATCAAACACGAAACCGGAAATTGACGACTTGGAGAGTATAACTTCAACAAATAGTAAAACCAACTCGATTAAAACGTCTAAGAAAGGAAAAAAAGGTAAAAAAAGTAAAGATGATGAGTGGAGCGACGAGGAGAAATCAACTGTAAACAAAAGGAGAAGCAACCTAAGACAAGCAGCCAGTGATCAGGATGATGAGGAAGAAATTTTAGCTCCTGTAAAGAAAGTTAATAAAAAATTTGGGAAAAAAATTAAAAAAGGCGACTGGAGTGATAAAGATGAAGAGGAAGGGGAAGATGAGGAGCCACAACAGCAGAGAAAAGCGAAGAAAAACGCGAGACATAATATCAGTGACGATGACGATGAGGATGAACAACCTATCACAACCAAGCCAGTGGCGAAAAAACAGCAGCAAAAAAAATCTAAACGAAATAAAAAGAAAGATAATTTCAGTGAAGATGAGGAAGATGTTGGAGATATTTTAAAGAAAGTACAAGAAGATGGCCGCCAAGACAATGACAAGGACGATGGCGAAGACGAAGATGAAGACGAAGAAATGCCTATTATTACTCAGCTAGCTACCAAGAAACAACAAAAGAAAATGCAGCAACAACAAAAAAAGAACAAATTGGAAATCAGTGATCATGAAGACGAGGATGAAGAAGCAGAAATCCTTGAACAAGAATTAGCTAACTTGGAAATAGAAGAAAAACTAGCCTTAGGCGAGAGCGATAAGAATGATTCAGTTTTAGAAAATCAACTAAACGAAGATAATGAGAGAAAGTTGATGTCGGAAAAATCGGAGGATGAAAAAGAAAAACCAGCGGCTGAAACAGAAGACGACAAGTTGAAGGAAAAGAAGCTTACGCACAAAGAAAAGAAAAAACAAAAGAAGCAGCAGGAGTATGAAAAACAAATGGAAATGTTAACTAAGAAAGGCGGTTCTGGGCATTCTGAGCTAGATAGCAATTTTACAATGTCTCAAGTGCAGAAAAGTGCAGGTCAAAAAGCCCAACTTGAGCACGCTGTGGACATTAAAATTGAAAATTTTACCATATCAGCTAAAGGTAGGTTAACTCCCTGTACTGGTTTAAAGATATAATTTATTAAATATGTTAGTATATCATAGGTAATGATCTGTTTGTCAATGCCAATCTACTAATCGCTCATGGCCGCCGTTATGGTTTGGTGGGTCCGAACGGACATGGAAAAACAACTTTGTTGCGTCATATAGCCATGCGTGCCTTCGCAATACCGCCCAACATAGACGTTTTGCTATGCGAGCAAGAAGTGGTGGCAACAGATAAAACTGCTGTGGAAACCATTTTAGAGGCTGATGTTAAACGACTTGACTTACTAAATAAATGTCAAAAGTTGGAAGAGCAATTTGCGTCAGGAGATATGAGCATCCAAGAGGAATTGAATGATACTTTTAATGAATTAAAAGCAATTGGCGCTTATTCAGCTGAAGCCAGAGCCCGCCGTATCCTCGCAGGTTTAGGTTTTAGTGAAGAAATGCAAAATCGTGCCACCAACAAATTTTCCGGCGGTTGGCGAATGCGCGTTTCTTTAGCGAGAGCTTTGTATCTTGAGCCCACTCTCTTAATGCTGGACGAGCCGACAAATCACTTAGATTTGAATGCTGTCATTTGGTTGGACAATTATCTGCAAGCTTGGAAAAAGACTTTACTTATAGTTTCCCATGACCAAAGTTTCTTAGATAATGTTTGTAATGAAATTATACACCTGGATCAAAAGAAATTGCATTACTATAAAGGCAACTATTCCATGTTTAAGAAAATGTACGTACAAAAACGTCGTGAAATGATCAAAGAATACGAAAAGCAGGAGAAGCGTATCAAGGAACTTAAAGCTCACGGTCAATCAAAGAAACAAGCAGAGAAAAAGCAAAAGGAAACTTTAACTCGCAAACAGGAGAAAAACAAATCAAAACAGCAGCGCCAACAAGAAGACGAAGAGGGCCCCATCGAATTACTGGAAAAGCCCAAGGAATATATAGTCAAATTTCGATTCCCCGAACCCTCACAGTTGCAACCTCCCATATTGGGGTTGCACACTGTCACTTTCGCATTTGAAGGCCAAAGACCATTGTTTGTGAACGTAGATTTTGGCATTGATCTATCGAGTCGCGTGGCTATTGTGGGTCCCAATGGTGTGGGAAAATCAACGTTTTTGAAACTTTTGTTGGGTGAATTGGATCCGCAAAAAGGAGAAGTTCGGAAAAACCATCGATTGCGGATCGGTCGTTTCGATCAGCATTCTGGGGAGCATTTAACTGCTGAAGAATCGGCGGCTGAATATTTGCAGCGCCTCTTTAACTTGCCGCATGAAAAAGCGCGTAAAGCTCTAGGCTCTTTTGGCTTGGTAAGCCATGCGCATACCATTAAAATGAAAGATCTATCCGGTGGCCAAAAGGCCCGCGTAGCTCTAGCTGAATTGTGCTTGAGTGCTCCCGACGTTCTTATACTTGACGAACCTACGAATAATTTGGATATCGAATCTATCGACGCTCTTGGCGAGGCCATCAACGAATACGAAGGCGGTGTGGTAATAGTATCGCACGATGAACGTCTTATACGTGAAACAGGTTGTGCTTTATATGTGATAGAAGAGCAGACCATAAATGAAATTGACGGAGATTTTGATGATTACCGCAAAGAGGTATTAGATGCTCTTGGCGAAGTTGTCAACAATCCAAGTGTTGTGGCTAACGCTGCAGTGCAGTAATGTGTTCCGTTTTTAAACATAGAGTCCGCTAATGTATGTGTGTGTAAATGTGAATAGTCAAATTTTTTCTCTCGCTCATTTCGTAGTTAATGTTAAAAAATATAGAAAATCCTAAAAAGCACACATAGTCGTATTAACACAGGCAAAATAATTTGGTACACTCACCGATATTAGCTTTTTTGAAGCTTATCATGTATTTCAATTATGTTTTATTTCAAATTATGTAATTATAGTCGTTAAAGTTCAAAAGGAAGAAATATCTGCGATCAGCGCGGAAAGAAATTTATTTTATCTCATGAGATAATGACAAGGAAGACATCTTAGGCGATCTCTTCATTTTTTGTGAAATGGTGCTGCCTACTTAGTTGTCCACGCATTTTTGTCGTCAGTAATTATTTCAACGCTGTCATTGACAGACGACATTCTATTTTACAGGCTATGGGCTCCTTTATTTTAACGTAAAAATTAACAGCCGCACATAAATATTTTCTCTTGTAGGGCTTACGCATTATTAACGTTAATAATAATTTAACTAGTTTTGGACATATATGGTTCTAATTTCATCAAAATAATTGTGCCTACCTCGCTGGCAAGTTTCATTATTTTACTCTTAATGTTAACCGCAGAACTGAATACAAAATCGTAAGTTGGAGGTTATCATGTATCGAAAAATCAGTTTATGTTTTTGTTCTTCCCCTGGTTTGAGATCGCAAATGTGGTAGCATTCAGCATTAGTTGATGAGTATTGGTTCTTTGGGACCGCATAGACGTAACAGCTGTCAAAACACTCTTCCATATTTTGCAAGTTATGCGAAAGCAAAAGCCCAATTTTGGCGTTAGTATTGGTTGTTCAGAGTTGCACTTATAAGAGAACACAGCTGTAAATTGGAAACAAAAAAATTTTCAAACACTATTATTTACTTGCGATTCACTGAGCCAAACAAAAAACTAAAAAAAAAAAATTACCAAGCCAAATTTATTAACCAAAAAAGTATGAGTCTGCCGCGAAACAAAAATTGCAAAAAAAGATTTTTTTTCCTTTAAGATATTTGCGAATTTCTTTTGATTGAACATATAAGCCACATTCTTTATTTGCATAGTCCATTTAATCTCAACAAATAAAAATAAATAAGTATATATATATTTGAATTTGTGAAAAATAAATATATTGTTAAATCTTAATACAAATTCCTTCTTGGTTATCAATATATAAACATTAGACAGAATGCTTGGACACATAATTTTATGGAAGAAAATCGGGCTTCACGAAAGATAATTGTTATGAGAAGGGCTCTACGGGATGCTTCAATCTTTTACATTGCTTGAAAACCTGTGAAACGAATAGAAAGTAATGTAGTGTCAACATTTTCACCATAAATTTTTAATATTTCTATTTCGTTAATATTCATTTCATTATTTCATTAATAGATTTCATAATAGAAATAAGTATATGTATATATTAAATGTATAAATAATACACGTGTAAAAATGAAAAAATATTATTTGCCTTTATTAAGTAATAACAATAATGCTGATAAATCTATTATGTTTTAATGTATACACATTATTTACATTTGCGATCATTTTTCCCATAATTAGCTTAACTAATAATAATAGCGACTTATGCAAAGATTAACAATTCGTCTTATTCAACTAAAACAAAAAACTAGTAAAGGCATAGGAAGACCATACGAAAGATTCTCATCAATCCTCATCATTAATCAAGCCTTTAAAGCCTTTAAATGTGGCCATCGAAGTAAGTAATCAATGTATATACTACGCTACAAGATTCCTTATCATTGTTGCGTCGTCAAACTAAACGCACAAAGGTGTACATGTGTTGTTTTAAGAAATAATACAATTGTTAGCTTCGTCAGTTTAAAAATTCTACTTTGCAAAACTACAGAGTAATCAATTTTTTTAAATTTATTTTTCCTCTTTTTGCAATTTATTCGCTAAATACGTGTCCACTACTTCATTAATAGTTGCTTGGTTTGTTTAATTAGCAGGGAAGAGAACTAGCTGTTATTTTACACAGTTTGCCAGCCACAATTAAATATATATTGCAATTTTTCTATTTTTTTCTGCGTTTTGCAGAATGATAGCAATAAAATTGACATGAAAGTCTTACGCGATCGGGACCAAAACGTTTATCAATTATCGGCTTGGTCGCAAACGAAAGTTAATTTTTACAGACGTGATTACCCTACTGAATTTTTCATACGTGATTACTCCCCGTGTTTTACGCTCAGAGAAGTCTGGGAAAGAGAGAAAGAAATAGAGAGAGGATTACTTTTTAACAATATCATGCATATCGAATATCATGAATATTATGAATATAAATCTAAGCATTTTTTAGATTTTTTCAGTCGTTTTTTTCTCTTCCAAAAAGTTAGTTAAAATATTGTACAAATTAAGATGTGTAAATTTTTTGTCGCGAAAGCTTGCGCGAAACAATATACGTAAATATATGTAATACTAAGAGAAAAAAAGAACACATAAATACCTTTACAATTGATTCTTCCTTTCTAAATTTTACGTGCTTTGCTTTCTCACTTTCAAATGCATATGTACATGTTTATATCAATTCTATGGATGCAGATATATAGATACGTACATAAAAAGAACTAAAAAATTTTTTTATGATTTGTTTAGTGCTGCCAATTGTGAAAAAGTTTGATATTAAAAACAAAAAATTTTGGAAAAATTATAGATAATTAATGTTCATTTTTTAAATTTTCTCACTCGGTTTTTTTCGCTGGCAATGCTGACAAAAGTCTCTTTGAGTGCTTATTAGAAATAGTGAACGGATAAAGTTGGGGTCGTGCCAATGAATAGTGGTAGCGATCGAAAGCAGATTTTATTTTTCTAATACCTCTTAATCTATAAACAAACAAAGAAAAAATTTAATGTAAAGATTTTTATATCGCAAAATTAAATTAAGTGATAAAAATTTTCGTGAACCTTATGCAAAAAATTAATTAAAAATTTTGGAATAAAGAAAAATAGTAAATATAGAATAACGGCAATAGAATATTATGATTTTCAAACGATTGCATTCATGGTTTTGGCGTGCATAAGGAATAACAGAAATTACGCGAGATAAACTGTTAAGAGAGAGAGGGAGAGAGAGAAAAACTAAAGAAACAAACAATGGAACAAAACCTGCCGTTTGCAACAATAAAAGATGCAAAAGATGAATTTATAGAATCACTGCATATTGTAGATATTGTAGACGGAATTGACACAGCGACCTCATCGCCAAAGAATGTTAAACGAATACGTTTGCCGATTAAGGGCATGACTTGCCAGTCGTGCGTGCGTAATATAGAAGGACATATCTCAAATAAACCAGGCGTGGTAAAGGTCAAAGTGGAATTGCAAGAAAATGCTGGCTATTTCGATTATGATTCTACAATAACAGATGGTCAACAAATCGCCGCTGCAATCGATGATATGGGCTTTGATTGTCACTATGAATTGGACGGGCAAAAAGACAGTTTGCCGCAAGAGTGTGCGGTGGAGGTGCTGGGTATGACCTGTCAATCCTGTGTTAACAACATAGAAAGTAACATTGGCAGTAGAGCAGGTATCTTAAAAATCGTTGTGAACTTAGCGCAACAAAATGCCGATGTTCGTTATGATCCCGCACAATTAACTCCGGAACAAATAGTTGAAATGATCGACGATATGGGCTTCGATGCCAAAGTAAAACAAAAGACAAGTAATAGTCCCGAACCCATACAACGCCAATCGTCAACGAAAACTTTAGCAAGTTCCAAATCTTCGACGCCTACAAAATGTGTCAAGCAACAGGTGTCGTCCGGTAACACAAACACCTCGCCAATTAACGGTCACGCAACTGTTTTGTCAGTGGACGAGGAACTTTTGTCAAAATGTTTTCTCCATATAAGGGGAATGACTTGTGCTTCATGCGTGGCAGCCATAGAAAAACATTGCCGAAAAATATATGGTATTGATAGTGTGTTGGTGGCTCTGTTAGCAGCCAAGGCTGAAGTTAAGTACAATGCCAATGTTATAACACCAGAAAATATTGCTAAATCGATAACAGAATTAGGATTCCCTTCTGAAATAATCGATGAACCGGAAAGTGGTGAAGTTGAGGTGGAAATTGAAATTCTTGGTATGACTTGTGCATCGTGTGTTAATAAAATCGAAACACACGTTAGTAAATTGAAGGGCGTTACTAATGCTTCCGTTACTCTTATGACAAAACGCGGTAAGTTTCAATTGCGAAATAATGTCTTCGACTGCTATTCTTATTTTTATTATTATTATTATTATTATTATTATTATTATTATTATTTGGGGATATAAATCAATAAATTTAAAAGTAATTCATACCTTCTGTCAAACAAAGCAAACAAAGTTTTATATACCTTTCATTTTTCATTAAAAAAAAATTTGAATGGTATAGTGTTTGTTATTCTCCTTTTGAGCTATTGCAAGCAATGCAATTCTCTTTTGAGGAGTCACATTGCAATTTCTACAAAAAAAAAGAAAAACCATTATTGCCTTACGTTTGAACCCAGTCCCATGGTATGCATTAGTGTCTTAAGTCGTGTGCAAATATTGCAACCGAGAAATTTGGAGAATAGAACAATTTTCCACTGAACTATTTGTATGAAACTTTTAATTGATTTGTTGCTACAAGTTTTAGTTTATAATCTTTGTTGTTGGCATGCTGTGGTAGTCGTCCATTTTTACCTTTTCTTTTAAATTTCGTGCTGCGCCGTGATCGCGTCTACCGTTTAATATCCGTAGTGGCGGCTCATTTTGATTACATTTGGAGAAATGGTGCTTACAGTCGGTCTACAGGCTATGATAGATAATATGATAAAAGGTATGGGATACCTGTCACGGAATTGCTATTTACTTGCACTTATATCGGACGTTCGGGATATAAGCAAGGCCTTGGACTACCAACAAATTTTCATTCATTTCAAGTTTTATTTGCTTTTTATTGTTTAATTAATTGTTTAATTAGTTTATCGGTTATTTGTTCTTGTTTAATTCAGAAATGTTCACTGAAGACTAGACTGTACTCTTATTGTTTATTTATTTTTTTTAACTTCGCTATGCAGAACATTTCATTAATTTGATTATGAATGAAAGCATTTTTTGTGTGAAAGAACGTGACTGGAAAATTCCAGGTAGATAATATCTTTAAATATTTACATACATAAGTACATAAGAACCGTACACAATAACAAAAAAAGTATTTCCTAATGTATCAGCAGACAACGAGAAATTAACCGAAACTCCGTTATTCAAGTCTAATGGATTAGAACATTACCCGACATTAAATTAAGTCTATTTATAGGAAAGCAATTTCTTGTGTGCTCGAAAATTTCCTATTCTTGAGCCAACGCCGTTTAAAAAAAATATCTCTTATCAGCAATACTTGTTGAAACTAATCGCCTTTTTTTGTAGAAAGTCATTACAATTCAATAAAAATAACTTAGACCACATTGGCAATAACTGACTTTCTTACATGTATGTACATATATATATAAAGGTTCCTTATGTGGTCTTACGTGGGTAAAATGCAATGAGGGCTTAACCCCACGGCGCCCGATGGCATACGAATTCATTTCACGAGCGATAACGGACCCCGTTGTGCTGCTTTATTTTGCTAAAATCATAAATAACCGGCCCGACGGGTTCGGTAGAGGGCACGATGTGACGCAGTTCGCCAATAAGAAAAGCTTTGTCTAAACCAGTTTTTTTTTTTTTTTTGATCGTACAATTGTAGCCTTTTAATCAAATATTCCTAATTCCTCTTGTTCAGGAAGCTATGGCTGAAAATGCGAGATTAAGAGGCTGAAGGTGATTTTGTAGTGTGAATAAGCGGTAAAATGAGGATGAGTGTCGTGCTATGAGTTAGAATTACGGCGCTTTTATAATTTCTTGGTACTCTCTCTCTCTCTCAAACGTCAGCAAAATAATGGACATGTTTGGTCACCTTTAGCCGATGTTTCTTTTTACGCTGAAACTTTAACTATTTTATAAATTCTGTGGGTTCCTGCCGCACTCTGTGTAAGATTCCGAGTACACATACAATTTTATTATATACAAAAGCGAATCACTTCAATCTGTCAAAATTTAGGAAATCATATGTTTTGCGAAGGGGGTGTCAAGTTGGAAATCCTTATTCTATATAAATAATATAAACGTTTTTTGTTGAATTCTTTATCCGAAACACTACTATCAAATCTACCAGCGCCATATGCACGTCTATTTGGGCCGAGTAAGACGACCACATCCGCCCATCTGTCGTTGTAGCAAATCAAAAACAGGTAAATATTGTTTTAGTGGATGATTAGCTAAACGAGGTTTGTAAATGGGATCTGACTCCTTTGCCATCAAATACTTACCTTAAGCCCATAGCGGACGTTTGTATGAATCATTTCAAATTTTTAGTGAAAAAATTGTCGAAATCGACTGTCAATCGACTCACATTTAAGCTAAAATCTTTGCAAATCGAATTTATTGCTTTAAGGTGGGGTTCATTCCAAAGCGAACATTAGTTTTTCTTTTTTACTTGTTTTCTACTCAAGTCGACATTCGCTCGCTTAAGATATGTACATGTATACATTTGTAAAGCTTGCGTCAAACTAATCTTTATGTACTTTTGTTTATATCGCCAAATATTTGATTATATAATACTGTGTGCGAACGTATGTGCTTAAATATATGAAAAATAGCTTTTGCAAAGTGCTTAGCATATACCTCTAAAACAGGATTTGTGCGATTTTGTTAAATTTTTCAACCAACATACGCGTATGCTGAAGTCGGTTAGCAAAAATCAAGAGTAAAAAAAGAACTCGCTTTAGAGTGATATATGGCATCTTAAACGGGTTTATTGAAAATAGAATTGAATATCGTTCCGTTTAGCCGAACTGCTACACACGTCAGTCCATTTGCTGAAATTTTCAATTTCTATTCACAGATCGTCTCGTAAATGTCTTCTTAGCTACAACAACAGCTAAGTTTATGTTCAACCGCTTTGCCATAAGAACAATTATAAAATTATATATGATTATGCATGTATAAAAATAGGAGAAGAACTTCATTTTCATTCCGTATATTATTGGGTGGGCGCCGGCCGATTTTTTTCTATTTTCAGAATAAATTTATATGGTCTCTGTGTTGTTCTTTAGGAGTAACAAGCAAAAAACATGGAAAACAAAGGTATTCGCAGTTTTCGTTACAAAGACATATTGGTGTTGTAGGCGCGTCCTTCGAAAAAGATTAGACCAACTCCAAACTCTTGTGCAAATTTGCACGTGAATCATTCATTCATTGCAAATGAGGTAATATTTACCGCAGATACTACACAGTTGGGCAGGCGGACAGATGGACATGCCTACTTGCATTCCGAAGTTGAAACTGGCCAAGAATCTTGTTGTTGCGCGTTATAAAGGTTTTGAAAAAAAATTGAATTTTCATACACTATTATATTGCGTAGGCGTGGTAAATTTTTGTACATTTATCTGCGCCAATTTATGAGTAATGGTCAAAAACCAAAGAAAACAGAGGTGTTCTCATTTTACGTAGTACTGCGGGCATGTCCTTCGACCCATTTGACATATTTTCAATATGAACTCGGGTGTAAAAAGTTCCAATCTTTCTGCCAAATTTGAGATCGATAGCTTCATGTTTGCGGTCAGAAGAATGTTTATAACAGACATTGCACACAGGGACTGACGGACATGCTTAAACCGATTCCGAATTTTGTGTCGATCAAGAATATACACGCTTTGTGGGGGTTCGTCTCGTTTTCTTGTGCTCAACGTACAACCCCCAATTCTTAAGAGATATTTTGATGACGTGTTTTCGCCCACGAACAAAAGCTATTGAAAATGATTCGGATCGGACAACTTGTTCGACCACTTCCCATATAATCGTTCATTTTGAATAGTCGTTTAAAAAATAATTGTAAGATGGTGTAGGGCATTTAGTGGCAAGCGGTGGCCTACTATAGCGTTCTTGGTTGCTCGAATTACTAAACTAAGAAAAGAGAAGTCAAGTTTCATATTAGGAATCGGTTTAAAATTTCTTAACCGTTTATTTTTAATTTAAAATGTTGCTATGCCTGCAATGTTTGCTGGATATTCAAGGTAAACTTCATTTGGATTTGTTCTTGCGATTGAACAAAAATTAGGCAAAACCTCGTTTAGCTGGTTGAAGACCTGATCGCAATTTCTATTATCATCATTAGCTTTGGTGAGTCAAAGTAATATTTCTCGCTTATATTCATAACGTCTTCAGAAATACATATGACTAAGTAAAACTTCATCTTGTTTAGAGCCTGAATTTTTAAGTTTTACAACTCCGATGCATGCGTCATCCATGGTAACGATTTTATTTTGAAAACACGTGTATATATGTCACAGGCGGTAAAGATATTCAACCCTTAGTCCATTTTTCAAAACAGTCTTTAAAAAAAAAAACTGCTTTTCCAAAAAAAAAAAAAAAGTATACGTTTAAGAAACATGCGCTATGCGCTGGTTTAACGGCAGTCTGAAGGAGGAAGATTTTAGACAGGGAAAGAGGACGGCAAAATGAGTCTAGTCGAGAGTTTGCATCCTTTTAACAGTTGCCCATTCCCACAAAGATCATTATGGCTAACGGATAGTGAGTACTAACGAGCACTATTGCTCTCCGATCTGAAATGTCGTTAAACCCATTATTTATTGCACGTGCGATGCCTTGAACGTGTGACAACATTAGTCTCAAGACGTGCTCACGCTGGTTTATTTCTGACATAGCTTCGCTTTAATAGCCGATAAACCGAAACTGTTGGCATAGCATGTCCTTATACGGGCACAGATTTTCCAATTCGCCTGTTGTGCAATCACCGAGAAGGCACATTAACTAGTCGAGCATTTTATAAAAGCCTTTTCTTATTGGTATTCATGTAGAACATCCCTCACCAGACATTCCTCGTAGCTGTAGTGACACACAGTGAGTGTTTAGTCGGCAAAAGCATAACACTTAGCTATTGGCCACGCCCCACCCCCTCCCTGTCTCTTTCTGTTTCCCGACTTCTTTCTGACCGCCGCCCTGTAACATAAATAGTTGGCAGCCCCTGACTGATTGGTCATACAAAAACAAGTAAGAGCATTATAGTCGGGCAAGGCCGATATTAGACACACTATAACACCTCACCTAATATGGTTATTCACTTATTTTTGTAATAATACACTAAAAGTTACATAATATTTTTATGCGAAGCACTCATATTGGAGGAATCCTTACATGCGATCCAAATTCGGTCAGGTTGATTTTCTTGTCAGTTTACTATTATGAATCAATTTCCAGCGTGAAATAACGAAGATTACACCTTTCTACGAGAGAGAGTTCAAAAATTGTCCCAGCTGAAATTAATTTGTCATAGCCATTTAGTCGGAGTCCTGTCGAGAAATTTTGAAATTGAAATTTTTTCTACATAACTATTTTTCGCAAAGCCGTTCGTCCTTGGGTCAAAAGACGTCAGCGTACCATATTTCATCAAAATATCTAAAAAATCGCGACCTGTATTTTGAACGCAAATTTACATTTATATGGACAGACAGATAGACAGGCTTAGAGTCATTTTCTGAATCGATCGGTATAGTAAAAGGTGAGTCTATGTTAAGCCCTTCTGTGTGTTACGTACGTCCGCACAAACTTAATATACCATGTACGATAAATGGTGTAGGGTATAACACGAAAAGTTAGCACTACAATGCCCAGGCCAATGGTTTGGCCTTCGCCCGAAACGCGTTAGATCAGTTATTCTTTCCCACTTAACGAAAGTGAGGAATGAGTCTTTTTTTTGAAAGACATTTATTGGCCTGTAACTATCAGTTTCCGTTGCCCTTAAGCTTTTGCTCGTAAAGAATTTGATTATTGCACGCTTTTGAATATTTTCCAGCCGGAAATATTGCACTGACTACTGATTGAGCTTAAACATCTGTTTTCGTATGAATGAATATTTCGCAGTTCGATTTGAGATCGCACACGTGTTCATGCCAATGCGGGGAAACACACGCCTATATAATCCATGAACTTTTCATTTAAGTTCCCATTTCAAATTCGAACTGAAAAACTAAAATTGAAGTTCAAAGTAAGCAGCGTTGAAGTTGTTATTATATCCAGATCCAGAGAAAGTTTCTTTGTACTATAATTGTATGACTTTGCAAACAAAGAAAATTAGACTATATATATATATATATATATATATATATATATATATAGATATGTGTGTGTAACTTAACCCACATGTTCTGATATTGATCGTCGCTTTAATCTGTGCGAACATTCTTTTGTGGTTTCTTTTTTTTAATGCAAAAAAAAAAAAAAAAAAAAAAAAAAAAAAAAAAAAAAAAAAAAAAAAAAAAAAAAAAACCT